>JAYMTF010002640.1:0-17494 GCA_036897485.1 Pelargonium nanum | reverse complement strand
GGAGTAAGAGAAGCCCCACCATTCCCACAGCCTTTTTTTTTTTTTTTTTTTTTTTTTACTATTTTTCATTTTTGATAAATGCTACAATCTTGATCTTTTTGACAAAAAAATTATGGTATAGTATGTATGGCTTTAGGTTTTTATTACATGCAAGATATTCGGGTTCGAAAAAATTAATCTCATTCCATTTGAAAAGATAGGATTTTGTAATGAGTTTTGAGTTTTAAATGTAAAATGTGTGAGTTTATTTGACATCGCTGATTTAAGATGACAATTCAATTTTTGAGTCGGATTCATGCTGAGTCTGTCCGGAAAGAGTTGTGGCATCATGTCAAATTCAGATTTCACATGTAAAATATGCTTGATGAGAGAACTATCTACGAAGTGTTGATTACCAACTTGTATAGAGTTCATAACTTAGGGTCGCCTTTATTATGACTAATTTAATATAGCTAACATGTTTGTCATTTTTTGTTACAATGTCATTAACATGTCTCAAATTTTCCATCATTTATATTTGCATCTATGATATGATGATTAATATCAAGATGATAATAACATGTTCAAAATATAAAATAAACATTTCATAATAGTCACATAATTATTTTATTTTTGTGTAACACTTGTGTAATTCTATTGTATCTGTTCCTCCAAAATCTCAAATTCTAATATTAGTTGGTACGTCTGCTTATAAAAAAAATTACCGGTGAAAAACTGAAAATATCAACGCAAGCATGAACCTTAAACATATATACAATCAAATAATTATCTCACACATATATACAATAAATAAAAACAAGTGAGAGATTCACATGATAATACCTAGAAATTCAATTCTACACCTAATATTTACTGCTATTTCTATTTATCTATTTACTTGTTGTTATTTATTTATATTTTTGCAATATGCAGAGAGATTCGTGGCTTAAAAAGAGGTGAGATTGTCAGGAACAATTTCCCATATTTGTTTTAAAAGTTTAGTGTTTAAATGTTACTTTGTTAGCACTTCATGTTCTCAGTGTCTGTGTCTATCGAGCTCTCACTGTTTAGTTCAAATATATTAGGAAAATAATTAACAGTATATATTTAATAAAAAATTAATATGAAACGACTGATAAGTCGATCAATTATATTTATTTTACTATAAAACTATAAATATGTTAATCAAATTTTAAGTAAACACAAGTCTGGATATGTTGCCCGCTCTATTTAGAAGGACCATATATACAATGTGTCTCGAGTTTTTTCCAATGAAAATACTGCTATGCCCTTATGATTTCAAAAAAATCAGATTTTTTTTGGCTTTGTTTGAGTGGACATTTCAAGCTAGTATCAATTATTTTAGTTAAAATCGTGTCCGCGATTTATATCCAAACATTAGTAGTATTAGAAAATGATATAGTTTCTCATATTGGGTAGTTCAATTAACATATTTCTATACATATGTTTTAATTAAATTTCATAATTACAAGACATAATTATTAGAGGAGGCAAGTGTGGTCCAATGTAAAATTTGGATAATTTGCACATAAACATTATATTATATACCTAGTCCCTTTCACATATCTCTTTTTAATTATTATTTTTTGTAACAAATATCTCTATTGTACTTTTGCTCATGTTTCATCTTCACTTAAATTTGGTATATTAAAAAATCTCTATTATAATATGAACACAATCTATTCTCTTCTCTTTTAAAATAGTCATTTTATTCATACGATTACCATCAATTTCACGTTGACGATATGAAGAAAAAAATTGTTTAGAAAAGTATATGCAAATGACCGTTAAATATATGTTAGTTATGTTCCATTTATCTTATATACGAGTAATGTTATATGTCTCATAAATCTGTTCAAAATGACTTGTCAATTGATGAAACACGACACCTCAATTATTTTATTGATGATTTGGTCGAATCACAATACGTCACGTGTACAAAATTTCTCTACAAAATGAAGGCTTCTTATTTTATTTTTTATACTATATCTAAATATGAATGTTAGATAGCTCGCTACAAAGTCACAATTTGTACATGTTCCACATATTAATAAATATCTATGAGTCCCCAAGATCTAAAATTGCATTTCAGTTGGTTTTGGTTTCTAATTTTAGTAAGATTTATATGTAATTAAAACAAATACATAACGTATATAAATAGCAAAAGATGCACTATGTAGTCTCTCCATTCTAACACATATCTAATTTAATTATCTAATCAAAATTAATTACGTAATTAGCAGACTGAATTGACCATTTGATAAGGTAATGAGTGGTTGAAATCTAGCTAATATTGGAATTGGAGTACCACAAGTACAAATTTTATAAAATTTAGATGAAAAAACAAGACACTTGTAGTAACGTTTTGTTGATCGACCAAATCTGAATATCGTAGAATTTTAAAATATGGGTGTAGACAATGAAAGATCGTATACGTATCACTAACATCACAAGTGACGATATTACGTTACAATACACCCACACACAATTCTATATGGTTTACCTTCTTTTTTTTTATAAATAAAACTACAAATTTTAAGAGTTTGATTTATTATATATAACAATATGCAAGTAAATTTACTCCATTTTTTTTAAGAATATGAATATATAAGAAAGGTGGAACTGACATTTAAGACTTCAACAAGTTGAAAATGTGTAATCTAAATCTTAAATGAAAAGAAATTGAGTTCGTTAGACAATGTTTCATCTTTTAATCGCATACCAGACTTAGAATTCATACTATAGTGTAAAACGTGCGAGCTTCTAAAAATAAACCGGACACATCTCGACAACTAGTCGACCATATTTTATGCTACCCGAGCTCATTTCAAGCCGCCAGGTCGAGTTTCGGGTGTTTGCGAACTCGGGTCCTGCTTGCCAGCTTTAGATGGAGGCAATGATGATGACATTGTAGATGACACGTGTGCACGTGCGCATGGTGACAGACTTTATAAAATCCCTTTTCTAGTAAATTTTGGAGTTCTTGTTTCTGCATAATGGTCAGTATTGAAAACGGACGGTAGTGATAATGCTCTGGACAAAAGGACGGATCTGATTTGACAGATGACGTGGAGTGGACCCCATGGCTCCAATCACACATAATCACTAAAAAATAAAATTAATTTTAAATTTAAATTTTACCGCCATAAATAGATTTTCTTACCTTAATTTATATCATTTTCAGTATAAATTTATGAGGAAAATGATTCTATCGGGTACGTGCTATTCATAATATGTTGGGTTTAGTTTATTTTTTTAATAAAAGAAATTAAACATAAAAATTAGATGACTGGGGAAATTGTTTGTTCATAAATTATTTATTTAATTATTTAGGACGATTTGATCATAAAAAGTAAAATTTTGACCTAATTTTATAGATATCTTAAGTTGTTATACAATCAGATCGGTTCAATGACTTAAATAATATTGTTTGTACAGTGAATTTAATAATGTTCAAACCCATAAAATTGTATTTATTAGTAAGAGATATAGCTCTTTTATTTTATTACATACCGATATAAAAAAATGTTTGAAAGAAAAAAAAAAAGAGAAATTAGAATTAGTTGCACTTATTTCTTCATATTAACCAAATGAAATGAGAGCATCACGTTGTATCAAAACTCGCCCTCTAAAAAAAGAAAAGTCACCCTTGCTTAGTGTATATAATTTGGATATATAAATTGCGGACATCCGAAATTTAATGTGATTGAAAATAGAACCAACCCAACCAATTTATAGGTTATATCAAATAGAATTTGAACTATAAATATTAGTTAGATGGTAAAAGATTGAAAAATCTACATACTTTACACTAATATTATAAATTCAGCTTGTACAAATTCAAACCTTTTTTAATTTTGAATTTGAATTAATCTTCATCTATTCGAACAAGAACGGATTTGATCGAAAATCTGTATTGCTACCTCTACCTTCACTCTACTCAATGACCATTAAGGTTGAGTATGATCAATATGCAACCTACATAAATATGGAAAACCCTAGCCGCCGCCGCCGCTCCAGCCGATCCCAGCCTGCGTATCCTTCACGTCGACGGCGCCAAAATACAGCTGGTCAGCGGTCAGGCGATCGCCCGTCCGTCTCCTTCAGACAGGCAGTTCCCAGTTCACGCAGACCTGACAGTCGCACCCCTCTCCGTGAAAAACCCCAACCAACCAATCGAAACCCTGACAGTTTATCTCTGTTCTTTGGGAATCTACCTGCTTCCATGACATATCGTTGGTTATCAGGTATTGTTGGCCGCCACGCAACAATTACCTCCTGCTTTGTCCCCAGATCCCCGACCAAGTCAGGAAGGAAGTACGGTTTCGTCTCCTTTACTTCCCATGCAGACGCTGCTAGGGTTCTATGTATTTTGGATGGGGTCTCTCTTCTAGGGCACACTTTCATGGTCTCATGGGCTCGTGATGCATCTCCAGACGATCAGTATGATCACCGGTTGACTTCTACAAACACAAAACGGGCTCGGCAGGTTGACAATTCTTAGGCTCCCATGGCCCGAGACACAAATTCGAATCGCTTCACCTGCCCGGGCTTCAACTCTCGTCAACTCATGAATAAACTAAGGTGGAGTATTCTGGCAGTCTCTCGGGAACATAGGTCAGCGGCTGATCTATTCGAAATCTTAGCGTCGGAAGGAATTCTTGATATTGCGATTCATTCCCTAGGGCACAATGTTTTCTCAATTGCTTTCCCTGATGCAAGCACTCTGAAAGCTATGAAGGACTCCAATTGGGCACCTCTCTCCCATTGGTTCGTTATCTTCTTTGATTGGTCTCGTCTGAAAAAAAGGGAGGCAGATATTGTTGGTTAACGGTCCGGGGTATCCCGCTTCAAGGTTGGCATGAGAATTCCCTGCGCAGCATAGTGAAACCTTTCGGGGATCTCATTTGCATTCACTCATCCTTCCATCAGGGTATCGTCTTGGATCGTGCACATGTTCTCATCCACGAGACCTCTCTCTCGGAAATTTCTTCAATGGTTAAACTCAAATTGGGAAGTTCTTATTATCATATTGCAATCCTCTGAGTGCCAAAGCATGGATCTGTTATCTTTCCCTCCGCGTGTCTCTGAGTTCTCTTATTCCGGTTCGGCCACTCCTAGCTCCCCACGATCGCCAATTTTCCCACCGGTGCAGGATCAAAACGTTTTCGGTAATAGTGATAATTTCCAGCAATCCCTAGAACAACGTAATCCGAATCAAGATGGGTCGAGGCCTTCTGAAGAAGCCCATCCTTCTCCTGGGCTCAATTCAGCTCCTAATGCTGGGCTTGGAGATTTGTATTTGCATCTTGGGCCTAGTCTATCCCAAGACACTATTAATTCCCCACTTCAAGTCCTCCCAGCTAATTTATCCTCTGAAAAGACTATCTCTGATCGCCTATTGCCCAGAGTTGCAAACTTGAAATTTAAGAACTCTGCCGCAAGTCATCTTTTTCCCAAGCGTAATATCTCTCGTCCAGGAAGCAAGACAATCTCGCCTTCCCCCTTACGCACCAAAACCACGGGTGGTGCTTCCGGTAAACGGAACACAGCTAACACGTCCACGTCGGATCATAGCCGGCGTCGGCCGCTTTCTCCCAACGCCTCGGCTACTGCTTTGTGGGGTTTTTTCAAATCATTGGGTGCTCGGGCCAAGGGTTCAGAGACTGACCTTCTCGAACGGCTTCGTGTAATCGAGGCCGGTTCGTCAATTCCCTGATTATCTTTTCTGCGTCGACTCCTCGGAATGGGTATTCTCTCTTGGAACATTCGAGGAGCCTCGGCGCAGCACAAGAGGGATCGTTTGCGATCTCTCATAAGACGGACCAAGCCAAATTTGGTCTTTATCCAGGAATCCAAACTCCAGGCTGTTTCAGCTTTAATGTGCAACAGTTTTTGGACACTTTCGACTCTCCAATTCGCATTCTCTCCTTCGGCAGGCCGGTCTGGAGGTATTATTTGTTTGTGGGACTCGACTTCCTTTGTTTTGCAACACTCAGTGATCGAACAGAACTTCATCGCTTTAGTCGGTTTCTGGTGTCTTTTGAATTGTGACTGCATTCTCATCAATGTCTACGCTCCTTGCTCGGACGTTGGGAAATCGACTATTTGGTCTCGTCTTTGTACTCTCATATCTGACTCGTCCCGGCCTTACTTGTTAGCGGGTGATTTCAATTCTGTCCGGTCTGCATCTGAGCGATCAAGTTACACAGCTTCCTAGGTTTCAGTCTCGGCTTTTAATGATTTTATTGACATCAACGGTCTCCTAGATCATCCATTGCGGGGCAGGAAATATACTTGGTATGGTCCCAATTCCATTGCAAGTAGAATTGATCGAGTGATAACTTCAGCCAACTGGCCCTTAGCTATTCGAAACTTCACTCAGGTTGGTTTAGCCCGGGGATGCTCAGATCATTGCCCCATTAATTTCGCTCTAGATTTAATTGATTGGGGGCCTCGCCCTTTCAAGTTCTTGAACTGTAGGATAAACCATGATTCGTTTTATGATTCGGTTAGTAATGCTTGGTCATCATTCGCCGTTCAAGGCATGCCATGTTTTCGTCTTTGGATGAAGTTGTTCTTGCTGAAATCTTTTCTGAAGACTTGGAATTCGGATATATATGGTCACCTAGAGACCTCTATTGCAAAGCTGGAGAAAGAGCTGGACAGGTTGGATATTATTGCCGAGTCGGGTTTAATTCCGCATGCTGAAACATCTCTTCGAGCTGCTGTTTCGTCGGAGCTCCATGCAAAAATCCGGGACCTCTCTCTACTTTGGAAGCAGAAATCTCGAGTGCGCTGGCTGCAGTAAGGGGACCGGAATACCGGTTATTTTCATCGCTTAGCATCGTTTCGACAATCCAAAAACAAAATCAGTGGTCTTTGGGATGGGGAATTATGGGTCTCTAACCCGTTATTATTAAAAGAGATGGCCCGGGAGCATTATAAGCGCAGATTATCAAATTCGGATCTTGACAGGCCTATCTTGGAAAATCTCGGCTTTAATACACTCCCAGCTAATGCAATAGCTGATATTGAAAGACCAGTTATGATGGAGGAGCTTCGGTCCATTGTTTTCAGTTGTGATGGGTCCAAAGCCCCAAGCCCGGACGGATATACTATCATTTTCTTTCAAACATGCTGGGAGATCGTCCAGTTTGATGTGCTAGCCTTTGTACAAGCTTTTTTGGAGACCGGTTTTCTTGGCAAAGGTATTAACTTTGCTTTTTTGGCCCTAATTCCGAAAATCTCGTCCCCGCAAGGATTAAATGACTTCAGACCCATCAATTTAGTGAATGCCCCCTATAAAATCATAGCAAAGTTACTAGCTAACAGAGTTAAGCCTTATATTGGAGGGTTAATTAGTGACGTTCAGAGCACATTCATCAAAGATTGGCAAATACTCGATAGTATTCTTATAGCCGGCGAAGTTATTCACTTGGCACGATCTCGTCATACACCGGCTATTGTTTTGAAACTTGATTTTCGACAGGCTTTTGACAGAGTTGATTGGTCTTTTATTGATTTTTGTCTCTTATCCATGGGGTTTGGTCCTAAATACTGTATGTGGATTTCGAGCTTATTGGCCTCTTCTATATCAGTTTTAGTTAATGGTTCGCCTTCCCGTGATTTCGCTTGCTCGCAGGGGGTCAAGCAAGGTTGCCCGCTGTCGCCTTTCCTATTTATTATTGTGGCGGAGGCGCTTCACTTACTATTAGCACGTGCGGAGTCTCAGGGTCGCTTTTGTGGGATTAAAATTGGACAAATCTCGGTCTCGCACCTTCAATTTGCAGATGATACTGTGCTGTTTTTAAATAGCTCAAACATTGATGCATCAATTGATAACGTTAAGGATGTTCTTCACTGTTTCGAGCTTGCATCGGGCTTGTCAATAAATTATGGGAAATCACGGATAATTGGTATAAACACTGAGTTGGATCGGGTTCAAACTCTGGCGTCAATCTTGGGCTGTCAAATTGCTTTTTTCCCGATCAAATACTTAGGGTTCCAGCTGGGCTGCAACCCACGACTTGTCAGGTCGTGGTCGGGTGTCATTGCGAATTTCCGCAAGCGACTAGCACTATGGCAGACGCGATACATCTCTCTTGGAGGGAGAGTAACGCTTATTCGATCCGTGCTCACCTCACTACTGCTATTTTACATGTCGCTCTTCCGGGCACCGAAAAAGGTTATTACTACTCTTGAAGGAATTGAACGTCGTTTTCTTTGGGCAGGAGCTTCGTCATCAAGAGGTTTTTGTAAAGTGCGTTGGGCGCAGGTCGTGCTTCGACGCTCTCATGGCGGTCTCAGGGTTAGGCAACTAAGCTTGGCAAACCTTAGTTTAATGGCTAAATGGTGGTGGCGTTTCGCCTCACAACCGGGATCATTATGGAAGAATGTTTTATGCGCGAAATATGGTTGGGAAGTCTCCTCTTGGAATATGCAAAATCTGGTGTCATCACGAGCCTCTCTAGTGATTCGTAGCCTTCTCGAGTTGCGATGTCTTCCGGGTTTCATTGATTTGGTCGGAACTGGTAGTATGAAATGGCTCTTGGGTAATGGGAGATCGATTAAATTTTGGAGCGATTTTTGGATCTCTGATCGCCCTTTACAGCTGACCTTCCCTCGGCTTTACTCGTTGTGCTTGTGCAAGGCAAGATCGGTCTCATTTGTGCTGCCGATGTGTATGGCAGAAGCTCCAGGTCTGTTCAGACGAGGCCTCCGCGGATGGGAGCTAGATACATTCGAAGCACTTCGTGCTATTTTAACCTCATCCCCTATCTTCTCTGCCCAACCAGACAAGCTGGTATGGAAGCATGCTAGTTCGGGTATTTTTACAACTAAACGTGCGTATGATTTTCTTTACTCGCAAAATCCGCATATTCGTTTTGCTTGCTATAAACTCATCTGGAGACCAATTATCCCGCCGAAAATTCAATGCTTCACGTGGTTAGCTGCGCTGGATAGTATTCCTTGTTTCAGTTTTCTTCTTGCTCGCGGTGTCCTTCCGGCAAACGCTCAATGCATCTGCAGATTATGCGATTCTGCAGTTGAGGACTGCTCACATCTGCTTCTGTTGTGCTCCTGGTCCCGGCTGGTCTGGGCAAAAGTTTTTAGCTGGTGGCGAATTCATACAGTACTTCCTCCAAATTGTTTTATGCTCCTATCCAGCTGGTCATCTGGTTTTCAAGGCTCAAAACATGGTAAACAATTATGGGAAGCTCTTTGTTCGGTCACTCTTTGGCATATTTGGTTAGCTTGCAATGCTCTTGTCTTCGGAAACGATTTCCCGAGTGTTGAGACCACTTTTACTCGCATCCAAAGCTTTAGTTATCTGCTTGGTTCCTGTTTAAATTCTGATTTTTGCTCTGTAAATTCGTTCCCGTCTTGGGTTTCGGATCCCGTTTTATGCTTGAACTAGTTCTTTTCAAGCTTACTTCTTTGTACTTTTATTCGACCTAACGTCTACATAATAAACGGTACCGATTGCTTATCGAAAAAAAAAAATAAGATTCGAACTCAAGACATTAACTAGATATATAGTAGTCTTATCTATCAAATTGGAGTGAATTTGATAAATAATTAGGATTGAGTTAAACTAATGGAGCTAGATTTAATATTTATTTTGGGAATATGTATTGAAATGTGTGTTGTAGCAGATACGGTACGTGATCAAAGGTATTGAAACTTGGTTCTTGACAGTCTCACAGTTGCTGGCATTTATGCAACCAGATGGAGAATAGGAGACACCAATTTATTTTATTTTATTTCTTATAATATTTATATAATTCACACAACATCAGCAAATTCACCATTTTCCCCTCATTCAGTGCCTTGATTTCATGCTTCTGTTGATTCAATAAATTTTTATTTTATAGTGTATCAATGATCACCTCTGTGTATACACTCTAGTAATTTATATTGTTGTCTATTTCATGAATTAATAAAAATAAAAATAAAATATGTAGATATTTACATGATCAATTTCAAATGAATTGGACCGGGTCAATTTTTTGGATCAAACGGAATGAATTTGAGGCGGTTAGTTTTGATCTGACACTTGATCTAGAAAATTAAGCAAACTGATATTCGATATGGTATGTTATGTTCAAATTCGTTTAGAAATTGAATAATTATTTTATTGGAAGTTTGTCAATTGGTTCAACAAAATTAGACTATATGATTAATAATTAATTTATAATGCCAACACTATATGAAGAGCATTCGATTCGACTATATAATTTTATTTATAATTTCTTATTGGCTTTTGGTTGGAGACTAGAAGGAGAATATTTGGGGGGTTTTGTAGTAATAACCTAATGGGCTGCTAATTTGTTTAATTAATTTAATTAAGCATGATAATTTGTTTATTTTATTTATTGAGATGCACATGAAAACAGAATTTTGTTGCAAAATATGTATTATTAATTTATGTATACTAGTTTGGAAGAAATGGCCTGTATATTTGACTACTGTCTTGTTCCCTACTCAGCATCCACTTATATATGTCAAATAATTAGTTTATTATTGTTATTCTCATAAAATTGAGTAAATAAATTTAATTGTCTTAGGTTGATCCATGTTAATGCAACTAAAAGATTCACCAAGTCCACACTTACCACTTTAAAAAGGTTGTTTTCAAAAAACAACCTACATCTTTTGACTTTCAATATATATAATGGACTCACTTGTTGGAATTACAACTAAAGTTGACAATTCGTGTGCACGTTTCATGTCGTGTTGAATGTTGTTTGTGTGTTGAATGGCCCAACACGTCCAGTAATCATGTTGTATGGCTCAACACGAACATGACACATTTAACACGATAACTAAATAGACCGTGTTGACATGATATGACCCGACATGATTGGCACGAACCCAACTCAACACATTATAGAACCAACACATTTGACACGACAACGTCATACACGTACATTTGGCATGACACGACTCGGCATGCATGTTTCACCCATAATTAGAACTAATTTACAATTATATATATATATATATATGTACGTATATATATAATCATTCTAAGCTACATTTCGTTGGTCAAATGATATTTTCCTTTCGGTACAAAAGAGTTGATTTTAAGTTTGAAACTCATGGGTGTGGAAATTTTGTCCCACAAAACTCAACATTTTGATTTCCTAGGAAGAATTTCATCAAAAAAGTACAAATTAACTGTATATATAAAACCTTGTTTATTAATTATCACTATAGCATGTCAATTTTGAATGCATGCCACACAACATTTGAATTTGTTGCATATGCATGCATGCTTCATCTATCTTTTTCTTCTTATTTTTCATAATTATTTTTACTTTTATTTCTCTTACAGTTTTGTTTCAAAATTATTGTCTCATAAAAGTTAATTTTATGATAAAAAATTCTGAAATATAATACAACTTTTGCCCCAAAATAATTCACAACATTTTGTACTAATTTGTTCCAAATAATGGCTTTGTAGCCCAAGGTTTTGCACCATAAATTGTAAGTTTTATATGGGCATCTTGAACCTTAAGGCTTAAACTTGTTGATGTATTTGATATTATTAAAATATGTGTTAATGTTTGACCATCTTTTAATTCTTTTTAATTTTTTATAAAAATAATTAAAATTGGTGAATGGAGGAATAATTGATATTGGAGCCGTACTATATTGTATGGGCTCCATTTAACATTATTAGTAAAATAATTTTGGTAGATAATATATAAAATTGTTGAAAATATTATCATTTGACCTTTTCTTTTCAAGATGGTTTGGAAAGTATGAGACTAGGAAAAGACACTTTATGGTACTGTGGATTCTAATTAACTTTACAGGGAAATATATAAGATTTTCTGCAAGAATTCACAATGGTTATACTTTATAGATGCATGGAATTATTTAATTAGTATCAAGGTTTTACATTTAAATTAATTTGAGCAATAAATGAGTTGTGAATGAGTTGAAAAACATATGATGATTTCTTGTGGTTTACACTGAAAGATTAACTTGAGTTTAAATAATTTATTAGCCATATTTAAATATTTTAAATTTAACAAGACCATTCATTGAAGAACATGAAATAAACTTTTATATAAATTATCATATTATTATCAACTTCATTTAGTTTAAATTAATCATAAATTTATATGTATTGTTTTCATTGATCAATAATATGTAAAAAGAAAAAAACATTAAAATAAATTTAATTTCAACATGGGACACTTGGCAAAACCCTAGGTGAAGCTAGAGGAATAAAAAAGACAGGTGATTCCATAACATGGATCTTTTTTCCTTCTTTCACATAGTAATATAAATAGAATATCTTGATTCATGAGGTTATTTAAGCAATTACTTTTAGGAAGAAACAATAGCTTTATTTTATTTTATTAATTTATAATTTGAAAAGAAACTCAAAAAGTTCCTAGATCTATGCAGAACAACACAAAGCAAATATATATTACACTACAATTATACATATGTGCATAGCTAAAAGGTATGTGCATGGCTTTTTTATTATGAAATTAACCTATATACCTAGCTAGGCATGTAGCTTATCAAATAGTTTGTGAAATTATATGAAATATTTGGGTTGTTTTTAATTTATTTTTATACATATCTCCCTTTCAGTAGTAAGTTGTGAATATCAATAAGTAAAACTAAATTATTTGAAGAACTCTGCTCAAACGATATTTTGTATCAATAAAAGTGACCGTGAATATGAAAGACAGAAACATATTAATAACTCAAAAAATGAGATGATTAACAACACAGAATCAACTACTTTTAGCACGTGATTTATTATCGGCAAAAGTAAACGACATAACCGTAAATATGAAAGAAACGAACTGATTAACAACACATAATCAACTACTTTTAGCACGAGGTTTATAATCAACAAAAGTGAATAACAAAATAACGGTAAAAAGATAAAAATACGAACATTTAACATCACAAAATCAGCTGCTTTAAGCACGTGATTTATTATCGGCAAACAAAATGATGAATTAAGTAATGGCACTAACTCAATGGGTGTGGGCACATTGTCTTCTCTTGTCTCTTGGATCTCTATACATATAGAATTGTGTGTGTTGCAGTTGTAGGTAGCTAGCTTTCTTGCTTGCTTTCACAAATTAAGTAGCTTTATATTCCACACGTACAGCTCACCACCACCACCACGCACCACCACCACCACCAATTCAATAACACTACTCTTTCAATCAATCCATCCCAAACACTTTAAAATATAAATTTTACACGTATTTTTACATGTATTTGATAGTACATTATAAGTATTTAAGATAAAATAAAACTCTTTTGATATTGCTGTATAAATAGAAAAGAATCTTATACCACCTTTCAATGAGTGAGAATCAACTAAAACTCTCCAAAAAAATCATGTATATCTCAACAAACTTCGTGCGCACTTAATTAGCATTAATTTATTTGCGCTAGTCGAGTCACGAGTTCATTTTGTACTCTAAACATTTCTATAGAACTATCTATGAACATGTTTCCTATGTGAAACCTAAACATTTGTTCTTGATGATTAAACCGTGACGTTAAATTCAACTAAATTCCTTCGTTAGTAGGACCAAGAGATACTTTGTATATATATTATCATTTTAGTTTCATAATTTGAACATATAGATTTTGTCACACAAATAACGGTTTATATTCACATGATAAAACATATGCACGACTTCATAAAAAAAATCCGTTTTGTGGTAATAAAAAAAGGCAAATGAAGAAGAACTTAGATCTCTTGCTAGGTTTCTTCTGTATTTTTAACTTTTAGTTAATAAATTAATTGGTAGTCGATCTTTACAAAAATAAAAGAAATACGTAATGATCTGCATGTTTCCTTTGTGTATGGGACTGGTCATCTTGCTGTTTATTTCCATTTATGGAAACCCTAGTGGGCTCCGAAGCTGTACCATATTGTCGCTGTTAAGATATTAACAAGATCGAATTAGAAGAAAAAGTAAATACTACTACTTGCAATGAACATAATAATTAATATTTTTGAAGAAACTTTGCTTCCACTTCATTTGCACATCCCCACACGCATTCCATTTCCCATGTGGTACGCATTTTATTTATGCACATGCTTCTTAAGATTGATGGGAAATTCGAGTTTCGGGTCGGGTGTTTTCAAGGTGCAGGTTGGACCGTTGACCAACAAGAGGTATGAGTTTTGAATTGAGTTTTTGGTTTTTATTGTAAAATGTGGGGGTTTTGTATAAGTTTGTCTTGTTCGAAAACTGATTGTATTTGTTAAGTGCAACGTGAACCCGTGTACATGGGTCGAGTATTTTAGGGTTCGGTTGAAAGAACCTGACCCAGTGCATGTCTCGGGTTTTTAGCATAAAATGTTTGAAGTTTAGTGTGAGTTTTTTTTTTATCGAAAGTTTAGTATGAGTTTGTTTGATATGAAAACTGATTGTATCTATTTTGTGCAATCCAAAGTCGTGTGGGTCGGGTAATTTAGGACCCGGTTGAAAGAACCCGACCCGTAAGAGGGGTAGATTTTGAGTTTAAGAGTTTGTCTGATCCGAAATCTGATTGTATCTATTTTGTGCAATCTAAACCCATATGGGTCAGGTATTTTTGAATCAGTTGGTTGTAAGAACCCGACTTGCAAGAGTTTTAAGTTTCGAGTTTTTAGCGCAAAATATTTATAAAACATACTATACATTTACCGCATTTTAAATTGAGAAATTCATTAATAAAATAATAAACACATAATTTTAATGACAAAATTTTGCACCATATTTTATACATATCTATAGCATATACTTTTAAATTAAATAACTAAATTTATGTTTTGTAAACAAAATGGAAATGAAAAAAATGTTACTCCACCAATATATATAAATTTATATACTAACACATATTACTAAAACAATACACAATCAATAGTCAAATCATAAATATTTTTTGTTATTAATTTAGAGCATTGGGTGTGTGGTATGTCTACACAAAAATGTAAATAATATACATAATATAATACGTGCAAGTTTGTTCCAAATACTCAAGTGTTTGTGATCGACTAGTCACTATATGTATTCACTACTGATTCGCAATGGTGCTGTCCACGTGGAAATATTTTGCCACGTGTACTTCATCTCTCTCCCTCTAAAAAAACTTACTAGCTTGTATCGATAGCATTTTGAGGTTAATTTTGAATCTTCAAGTAAAAAATACCTTAAAGTAATTTGTTAACTGAGACTAAGAAAATTAAGGTGACACTAGTGACGGATTTAGAAATTTTACTCGGTGAGAAAAATATTTTTAGATATTATTTATATAGATATATTACAATATTTATTTATTTATTTTTATCATACTATACTAGCTTCTATTTCTGATAAATGCAATTATTTTTTTCATTGTCTAGAAAATGCATCTACATATTCTAAAACAGCGTATGATAGAGATAAAAGGGGTGTTATAATTTAATTAAAAACTATTTTTAACTTTTATTTTATTATTACAAATCAAATTATTAGTGTAGTGTAGTCTCAAAATTTGTAAGAAAAAAAAGTATTAGGATTTATTTTTTATTTTTTTTTAAATTGTTAGGCCATACTACCAAATTTTAAATTTCTAGTGGAGACAAATATAAACAAATAGAAAAAATAAATATGAAATATATAAAGGGTATTTTTTATATTATTATTATTTTCAATTTAATGATTGGAATGGGTTTAAGGCTATTTAAAAAGGAAAATAAAAATATTGGAGGGTCAAGAATATCCAATACAAAAAACAAAGATTATCTTGTGTTGACAATTTGGGAGCAGAGATCACGGAATTGCAGCTATCATCTTCATCTTCAATGGCCATTGTATCAATTGGAATCATGAGAAATAGATTTGAGGTGGATTTGGATGAGGGGTCAACTTTATTTGCAACACCAATTTTGTAATTATAGCTTCTCCTATTGGATTGCAATATTGGGTAACGTCACAATCTCTTCTTTTTTATGTTCACTCGTTCAAGTGCGTTCTGATACAACGTCTGTTAGAAGTGACTATCAAAAAACGGTTTTACTTTCTGAAATGGGTTCATAATCAACACATGATCATCACCTTAAAGTCATATCACACTCAGAGTCATTCTCACTCGAGCTGGGTAGGATAACAAAGACCACAAAACTCTTCCTACCAAGTTTTAACGCATATATTTTTTAAAATTCGAACTTTACACATCAAGTTAAATTAGAACAATTTCTTACTAGCTGATCCACGCGCTCATGCGGTGTTGTTGCTAAGAACATAAAAAGGACAAAGCATTGACCAATATTAAAAAATATTATTAATAAAGGTTACAGCTTGCTTATAAAAAAAAAATAAAAAATTGACCAATATTAAAAAAGAAACCCTAATTGGTTGAATCATACTTGAAATCCCACCCATTAGGGCACTACCACCTCCACTGAAACAAGAAAAATACAACACTAGTCAAAACATGTTGCTTCTCCTCCCACACTTTCTCTTGTGCACCTTTCACAAAAAGAACATGGAAATCTTCTCACACCCCATCAACTTTCTTCAATGGCTAAATTAAAGCTAGAGCTTCTTGGAGAAAATTTGATGTGACTCATCAATTAAGATCGATACAACGCCTTCATAATATGCATTATAAATTGTTTCCCTTTCCGTGTAAACGAATGACACATGTTTTTTGATCATGTAACCTAAAAGTTTGTAAAATATTAAAAATGGTCTTTTAATGTGATGTATGAATGAAACGTTTTGGTATGCAAATGTCGATGTCCCCGGTAGTACATAAGTTTGTTGGGTTCATAGGTTGTATTTTAGCATTATCAGGTCATTTTAAACAAAACAGAAACACTCATTTTTAGAGTTAAATAATCACATAAAAAATAGCTTTCAACTTAGAATCACCTTATTGGAGTAAATTATTGAAAAGATCCTAAAAAGACACATTGACTTGAAAAATATCTTTAACCATGTGGTATAAAATGTTTAATTATTGACTACACAATGTCAATCCAAGTGGAGTTTTGTATGGATGATAGATTCATAGAGTGATTACCATAATGAGGTTTGAGGAATCTAATTAACACTAATTATATTTTAAATGTTTAGTCTTTAGAAACACAATTATGCCTATGGCTCTCTCATTCTCTAGGAGCCATGCTTTATATATTTTACTATAATTAACTCTAATTAAGAATGTTAATTAACCTTGGTTAGGCTCCTATTGAATCTCAAGAGCTACCTTAATAAGTGACTAAGTGCTTCCATTTTGATGAGTCAAATTAATTTATTCCAAATTTTCAGTTAATTATTATTTTCGTATCGTGTAAGAATAAGAATCAAATAGTTTTATTTATTTATTGTAATTTGTATGTTTATTTCCGTACTATGAATCTTTTGTGGAATGATCTGTAAATAAGATAAGGGTAAATTGTCGCCATACTACCTGTACTTGTTGAAACTATGGAGTTGACCCTCGAGTAGTTTTTTTAGTTGGT
>JAYMTF010002639.1:0-17499 GCA_036897485.1 Pelargonium nanum | reverse complement strand
CCACCCCTTTTTCGTGATTCGCTTCTACAAAACTTGCCTTCTTAACACTCCCATCGAAATCACTAATCCTATTCCCAGAACTCGACAAGCTCACATAGGTTACATCATCAGATACCGACTCCACTTCAGGCTTCATTGTTAAAGGAAATGGATGGACACCACCACCACCCACCTGCTTCAGTGCCTTCTCTGAAACCTCAAGCTCACTCAACCTATTCCCCACTATACCCTCACTTATCTTTACACTCTCACTACTCATACCTATGTTCAAATCATGACCCTCATTACCCGAACGCATCATACCTCTTCGAGCTTCACCTCCCGACGCACATTCCTGTTCCTGATTCGCCCCACTACTCGACCTCTGCTCCCCGGAAAAGTTATCTAATTCCTTATGAAAACCACTCTCTGAACCCTCTACCACATTATACCTATTCCCTGCAACCCCAAAACCACCAGTCTGGTTCCAGCTCTCAGTGACCAGCTTCATCGTCCCTGTACACATACACACTCTACAAGTCTCCCATTTCTGTGCCTCTCTGTGGCAACAATGGGAGCAAACCCAGAAACCCTGACCCTTCCCTTTCTCTCCAAAACCATCAACCCTCCGATCAAAACTCCGACTTGCCTCCGACCCAACCTCCGGCTGCGCCTTCTTAACATTCCCATAAACCCTCTCCCCTGCAGAACCAGAACCAGGCCCAGACTCCTCCTTTTGACCTCTCTGCGGAGCAATCCTCCCGGTCAAGGGGTCGTAGACGCTCCAAACGCGCCGTTCGTTGGATCTCGAGGTCCCATTGCCGGGACCGGAGCTTGGGTTGTTCTCTGCCGGAGACGACGCGTCGGAGAAGCTGCGGAGAAAAAGGGGTGGTCGGAGGGTTCGGAAGGAGACGAAAGGTCGGTGCTTTAGGGTGAGATTGAGGAGGTGCTTGTGGGTGTAGAACGGTCTCATCTCGGTAACTTGCATGAGAGAGTGAAACAGAGAGAAGAAAGGTAAAACCCTAGAAATGAGAAGGTGGGTTGGTTAGGGTTTAAGCTTAAAAAGCCTGAAAACCCGCCAATTTCGAAAGAAAGTCTAAGTGGGAAAGTGATGGGTCCGGTTTGGTTCGGACATGACCGACACTCTGGAGCCTAGGAAAATGGGGAAGATGGTGAGCGCGTGTGAACACGCGCTTGAATCTTGGGCTAGAGTGTGGATTTGAGCCCATGGGCTATAGAGCCCACTTTGTGTTTTTGTGGGCATGGCATGGGCTGACCCGACTATAAACAAGCCCACAACTACACTAATATAATATTTTAATTAGTTTATACGTGAGAAATTTAGATTTAGGTGGGTGATTCATGTTCACAAATTTACACGTACGATGTTACTTCATGTGAATCTTGTTTTGATTTTGTTGACATCAACATTGAACGGCTTAAATTTTAGTGTTTGAGTTTTTAATTTTAGCCATCTTAAATCCAGCTCGACTTCGAGTATACGTGAGCAACATTTGAATAATTTGCAACTCAAAATAACAATGGAACTAACATTGAGACTCTAGAGAATTCTAACAACTAATGGCTAAAGTGGTCTCGAACAATACCCCAAGTTTAACTCACTCTACATCATAGTAGGAAATCTTCTGTGTTTAGTATATTTTACTTTGTATTTTTAGTTCAAGTATGTGGAATTATGAGATACTTGAATTTATGAATCTCTTTTATTTTAAACGAGGATTAGTTTTTAACAAATGGTTTTTAAGTTACTTGTCGTGTTCAATCAATTTTTGTATCTTACAACTATTCAACTCGTCGTGTTTACATCAACTATCAATTTATTACCCCCAAACATTCCACAATCTTTTAAAATGGCCTGAAAATGAAGTTTAAAATTCATTTTTCTCATCCTTAGATCATAGCAAAAATTGGTTACCAATCAATTTCAATTTCCTAACTAGCCTAAGATAGTGAGCAATTTTGATATGGAGAGAGAGGAATGGAAGAGCAAGAAAAAAGGGTATCCATTATTATTTCCAAAACAAAAGGGTTTACCTAAAAATTGAACAACACCATTTTTATATAATTTCTTTGTCTATACTTATAATATTATATAAACACTTACTTGGAATTTTCTCAACATTTTCCTTGTTGATGTCAACTTGTAACCAGAATCTTTATTATTGTCTCTTTCCCTTTTATCCACCTAGTTTTCTGGAGGACCCACCTCTTGTACTCTCACTGAATGTGACAAAATGCAATAAAGTGTCTTTTTGTTGAATCATCAAAAAACAAAAATTATAATATTTTGTGTTCTTGAGCAAATACAGGTAGATGAAACAAAGCCCAAAACTTGACTGCTTTGTTTCAACATAGCCATTGGTCCAATGCTCATGAGAATGCTTCTCCTTCAATGGTAAAAATCTGTTCTTTTCTTCTTTTTCTCTTTAGAATTAGCACAAACAGAAATGGGTTTTGCTCTGTTTTGGGTTTTGATTTGTGATGGCTTTGTGGGTATTTTTCTCTTGCTTTTTCTTTAGCATGAACTGCAGATTTTTCTTCACCATTAATAAAAAAAATCGGTGGCTTTGATTGTTGTATGGTTTTGTGGATTTTGTAGGGCATGCACTTTCTTCTTTTGTCAATCAATATGAATTTGGGAGGGTGTTGGTGAATGTTGATATATACATGTATTTAGAGTTGATTCTGGGATTGGTTAGATATGGGTTGTTGTTTATTGAAGTTTTTGCTTTGGGGATTTAGCTCAAGTTTCTAAATTTATTGTGTTTATTTGTGTTATTATGGGTAATATATATGATGGGTCCTCTTATTGTTTCTATATGTGGGTTTTGCAATTCCCTTTGTGTATAGAATCTACTAAATTTGAGTCATGTATTTGCTCATTCCTTAGATTTAGGGTTTGGATCATGTATATATCACTGTTTTGTGGGTTTTGCTTAATTTTGGATAAAAGACTCAAACGGAAGAGATAACATTTTATCAGACATAGTGAATGAGGGCAATACGAGTATACGAAGAGTACAAGATGTTAATGAGTTTTGCTAAATAATTTGTGTAACCGACTCTTGGGATGGAAAATGGTTTGGTTGTTATTGTTGTTGAATTCGGGCTTTTTTGTTTCTTTTCGGCTCAATCTTGACCGGGAGTTTCTTCTTTTCTTTTCTAGGTTGTCGATGGAGTTTGCAATCCCTTCCATATATAGAATCAACTAAAATTTGAGATATGTATTTGCTCATTTCCTTAGATTTAGGGGTTGGATGACGTAAATATCATTGTTTTGTGGGTTCCGCTTAATTTTGGATCAATGACTTAAACGGAAGAGATAACATTAGATAAGACAAGTGAATGATAAAATTCGACGAGTGCAATATCCCAATGAGTTCTGTTAAATGATTTGTGTAACCAACCCTAAAGATGAAAATTGTTAGTATTTTTGTTTCTATTTCGGTTCAATCTTGACGGGTAATTTTTCTCTTCTTTCTAGTATATAGATGGAGGATGATGATGAAGAAGATGACTATAGTCTCTAACTTCTCGTGCCTCTCTCTTTGTGATTCGATGAACCTTTTCGGTTTTTGGTTATGATGGCAAGAGAGAAGAAAGAAATGAAGCCTCTTATGTTGAAACTAGGAGTGGCTTTCACTCTCTCTTGTGCCGGGCTTCTCTATTCTCGCCATAGGACTCGAAGGATCAGAGCTTCTCGACCCCCTCCGCCCATAGCCACGCACTCTTCAGGTTGGTGTTGATATATTAAATTGGATCGTACTTGAAACTTTTACATCTATTCATGTTTTAGTCACGTATTGCATATTTGTTTTCGCAAGTAGATTCAAGAGGAGCAAGAGTTGGACAAAAAGATGATGTTCATGCGTCTACTTCCGACAACAATGGGTCATCTACACCAGAAAAATATGTAAGTCCTATTAAAGTATTTTAGTAATTTAGTTCAGTCTCATGGTTTAGTTGAGATCAATTAGAATCTCGTGTTTTACGAAATTACCTAAATACAAAAATGCAACTTATCGTTTCATATTTTCTATGTGGTATCAGAGCCGTCTTAGTAATCACTATCTTAGGACGGGACATCTTTATTCAACGCTTTTTAGGTTGTTTTTTTCTTCCCAAAAACATAAAATGTGGCTACCTCTCCACATTGATAAAAATCATAGACTTGTTGTGTCTTTTGGTGTCCTTGTCATTAGCATTTTGTTTGGGGCATGCTCGACCAATAACTCCCCGCAACATTGTCAACAAAGACGCCTGGATGTGCTTTTCATCGGTTTAATTAGTTACAGTCACGTGCTGATTTCTTCGGAATTTTTTCTTACATTGTTTTTTCACAAACCAAACGTCTATTGAGCGACATCTTGAGTTGAAGAGAATGTTCAGATACATTAGAAACCGGGATTTTTGAAATTTCTTGATCTTGTCTTAATTAGTGTAGTTTAATCACTTCCTTATAGATTAATCCTTAGACGATACCTATTTCGTATTTTAATATAGAGGTCTTCTCTACTACTATAACATATCATTTCTTATTTTCTGCAAAACCGAAAGAGAAATGCTAATATCTTGTATAAACCTCGAAATTGGAACTTAGGTTCAATCTGATTTTGTGTCCGGGTACAAATTCCCCGGACAAAGTTTAACTTGTTAAGGTCTTTCCGGTTTCTCTTTTGCAGCAAGACATGTGCATTGAGATGTCCGCAGTTGATAATACCACGATAGGCCTTTCACCACGCAGCAGGCATGGTGCAGAGAAAGACGGGCTCCTCTCTCCGGAGTTCAATGAACTCGTGAAAGAAGTAGACTATTTGGCTGCTGATAGCCCGATTTCCCCCAAGAAAAGCGTAGAGACGCCAAGGGGAGATTTAAGCACACCTAGAACCTTTAGATGCGTCGAGCCAGATGATTATGAGCAAGAGATCAAGCACTTGAAGAGCATGGTTCGAATACTCCGTGAGAGGGAAAGAAACCTCGAGGTCCAACTTCTCGAGTACTATGGCCTCAAAGAGCAAGAAAAAACTGTCATGGAGCTCGAAAATCGGTTGAGGATAAGCAACATGGAGAATAAGCTTTTGAGTCTCAAGATCGAGTCGTTGCAAGGAGATAACCGGAGACTAGAGGCGCAAGTAGCCGACCATGGAAAAGTCTTGACGGAGCTCGAAGCTGCCAAGGGAAAAATTAAGCTGCTCAAGAAGAAGCTGAGATATGAAGCCGAGCAGAATAGAGAACACATCTTGACTCTGCAAGAACGAGTCACGAACTTGCGAGAGCAAGAACAGAAGGCTTCTGTGAGCGACGTGGATGCTCAATCGAAGTTGAATAAGCTAAAGGATTTGGAAAATGAGTGCGAGGAATTGAGATCGGACAATTTGAGATTGCAGCTTGAAAATGCCGAATTGGGTCAGCGTTTGGAGTCTACACAAATTCTTGCAACTTCGGTTTTGGAGGACTCAGAGGTAATTGAATCTTTATGATTTTGACGCCAAAAACTTCAAGAATTTGGACTAACTAAAAACAGTCTATTTGTTGTGTTACTTATGTTGAATCTATTTGTGTATCTTTCGTTCAGGCCACAGGACTAAAGGAAACGAACGATCATTTGAAAGAAGAAAACGAATCCTTGACGAAGCAAGTCGAGAAACTCCAAGCAGACAAATGTAGCGACGTTGAAGAATTAGTCTATCTTCGATGGCTAAACGCTTGTTTACGTTTCGAGATGCGAAATTACCAGTCTTCCTCGGGCAAAACAGTTGCAAGAGACTTGAGCAAGAAGATGAGCCCCAAGTCCGAGGAGAAAGCGAAGCAGCTAATACTCGAATACGCAAACAACAACGATGGAGCAAGCGAAAAGGGTAGGAGTAGCAATGCTGATCTTGATTCTGATAGATGGTCATCTTCGCAGGCATCTTATAACCCGGACTTTGATATGCCCGATGAGTCTCCAGCCGACGTGCTATCAACTTCCCAGAAATCCAAATCGAGCAAGAACAAGTTCATCGAGAAGCTCAAGAAAATGATAAAGGGAAAAGAGTCAAAAGATTCCAAAGAAACCAAAGATAGTACTCGTAACGCGGAGAGGGATGATAGTGACTCGTCGCAGTATTGTTGGAGCGTTTCAGCGGGAACTGACACGCCGAGTAATAGATTCGCAACTCCTCGTACTGATCACGGGCGTAGTAGTAGATACACAACTCCTCCTCGTGCTCGTCGTAGCTCATCTATCCCGCCTTTGGATATTCCAAGATCGAGGACTGTGGTCAAGACCGAAAATATCAAGGAATTGGAGAAATCGCATAATATTGAATCGAGATCCTCGAGTAGGGAGAAGAGGTATGATATGAGTAGGCGAGCTTCGGCTGATTTGGCACAGGAGATAGAGCATTTCATGGTTCCCGAAAGATCGGAGTTGATGAAATATGCTGCAGCTCTCAAGGGGACTGGTAGTGGAGGGCCTAAGTTTTGCAGGAAATCTGCATCGTATAGTTCGTTCTAGAGCTGGCAATTCAGATTTTGAGTCGGGTTTGAGTCCAAATTGTCGGGTTAGGGTACAAAAATGCAGATCGAGTTCTAAAGTGTCGTCTGCGAGTTCAGGTTCAAATTATCAGTTTAGTTCATTTGTGACATTTAACATGTACAAGTATATATGTGATCACAATGTATCATGTTAGATGTTAGAGAGCAACTAGAGAAAACAAAAACTAACTTTGTAACATAGGAAATGTTGTTGATTCATTGATAATTGTATTTGTGAGTTAACACTTTGGGCTTGCTTGTGCTGCAAGTTAAAGAAAACTCAGCACCAAACTTTTTGCAATTTGTTTCCCTTTTATCGACTCAAAAAATTTCAAACCATTGAATAATTGTTTGTGTTTGCTTGAAATCGAGCTAGGGTTCTAAGTAAGACTTGATTTGGGAAATCGATAGAGAAAAGGTAAGAGTAAGATTGTGCACGCAAATAAATAGTGAAGAGAATCATACAATGGTAGGAGCATCACGTTAGAGCTGACAATTTGAAACTAATTTATTTAATAAAAAAAATCTAAATTCCAATATGACCACTTTTTGAATCGATTCAGTTTACCAGGTTTGATTGGATGAATGCGCACAAAATCTGCACATTTTAAACTAAAATTCAAAATATGATCTTCAGGCCAAAATTTGAAATCCAAACAAATCTAAACCTCTTTCATGTCGCCATGTCGGATCCAAAATTGGAATTTATCTCAAGAGCACTTTTATGAGACTTGTGATGTCACTTTCGAGAGGGGCCACCATGCACATGACTTCTCGAAGTACTCTCAAGATCAAGTCACGAACTCTCGAAACTTACTCCAACACCTAACATTAATACTCCCGAAACATGTCGGGAGCATTGAAAAGTTACTCAAAATGTAAATGCCCCTTGAGAGTCTTTTTTCATTCCTCGATGCTTGGAAGCTAAAGGAAGACCGAGACCTTTTAGAACTCAAGGATATCTCATGTGAAGCAATGACACTCCTTGGGAAACCAATTCGCCTATGAAACTTGGAGGGCTCACGAGGGACGGTGGACAAATCCTAATGGATAAGTTAGAAGGTTTCTAGTCAAACGTCCCACAGCGCCAACAACCAATCACAATTTGCTACTTGTCAATAAGTCATCCATATAAATACCCCTCTTGAACCATGAGCAAATATATTTGTAGTTGTAAAATATTAAGAAATACATGAACAAGTACAGGAAGAACACACGTGTTAAATTGAACCGAGTCAAAAGAAGCGTATTGATTATCATAAACTTATAGTATAAAAAGGGTAGAGTTTCATTCCTACAAACCATCTCAAATTTGTAAGATAACTTGTCCTACCCAGCAAAGCTTCTACATACACAATTATATTAAGATTTGTTATTTTAAGAAAAAATAATTTAGTTGAAAAAATTGGACTAATAAGCAAACTATTATTTATAGTAAATATATGCTAAAATAAATTAATAACAACCAAATTCCGTGATACTTGCAACTAAAGCAACAGTAATTTTTCCTCTACATTTTTGCATGCAACAAACACAAAACTCAAAACCAACCGTTAAATATTCAAAAAGCTCCTTGATTTTCTCATAGTGAGTTACGTACTCAGTCCACACACAATACCCTTTTTAATCTCTCTCACAACATTTATTGTTTTATGATTTTCATCTTTGTGATCTTCCTTGAAAATTCAACAAAACACAGCAAGAATTTTCAGATATTTGATCTCTGAAACCAAGAAATTTGATCGTTAATTTATGATAAATGCATAAAAGGATTCTTGATTTCATATTGGTTCCGTCGGGGTTTCTGGTCATGGTGGCCTACCACATTTGGCTCTTCTATTGGATCGTCAAGCATCCCAACAAGACCGTCGTCGGAATCAATGCCGTGAACCGCCGCTTCTGGGTTCGTGCCATGATGGAGGTACGTGCCTACGCATATTGCGTCGATTTGTTGCATAAACATGGGTATGTGATACACGACACGACACTATATTGATAGCGTTACACACAATTTTTACAAAATCTTAGATACAATACACAAAGAATATGTGATAAATGATAATTTGTATTTGTTGTACTTGTGCATATATGTGTTTTAGAGTGTGGGACACGTCAATCGATCTATTTGTATGGGGAAAAATGGGGTTATGTAAAACGTCAATTATGTGTTTGCTTGAAAAAGTATATTTAGACGACATGTGAAATTAAGTGCTCAACACGTATTCGAGGAGTATCAAGGTATCAGATACATATCGGTTATAATGCACACACAGTGGCGGGGCCAAAGAGCGGCCATAGTAGGCCATGACCCATGCCATCCGCTAAAAAACCCTTTTTATATATGAATGAAATTCAAATGTTTCGTCATACTCTAGGACGAATCTTCAACGTACTGGGAGAGCCTATTGATAATTTAGGCCCTGTAGATACTCGGACAACATCCCCTATTCATAAATCTGGTTGAATAACAGCAGTACCTCCTTTAAGCACGACGACCCAGACACAAATTTAACTTTAAATTAATTTTCGCATTTTACACAATTGTGCCTTGATTCCCTTGAGAAAAAATTTGGCTCTTCCATTGAATGCACATAAGCTCTCATCTTCTATGATCATAGGTTCAAGCCGGGCACAAAAAATATACACGTATTGGATACACATTCGATAATTGAACATTCTTCGAACACACGTTAGATACTTGATTTATGTGTCTCCCGTGTCTTAGTAACATAGTGTATCACACACATATATGTAAAAAATATGAGAGTGTCCGTGCATCATAGATTATTACAATTTTCATGAATCCGTCAAATCCTAACATGTTCTTGAACAGGACCAAGGCAAGAACGGTATTCTAGCGGTACAAACCCTAAGAAACAACATAATGGCATCAACCCTGCTCGCCTCGACGGCGATCATGCTGAGCTCCCTCATCGCCGTCCTGATGAGCAACAGCAGCATGAACCGGTCCTCCCATTTCGTCTACGGCGACACCAGCGAGCTCGGCTTCTCCATCAAGTTCTTCTCCATCTTGGTCTGCTTCTTGGTCTCCTTCTTGCTCAACGTCCAGTCCATTAGATACTACAGCCACGCCAGCATCCTCATCAACGTACCCTTCCAAAAAACTGCCTCCGGCAACCGCGACCACAACCTCCACCCGGACTTCGTCGCCACCACCGTCAACCGAGGAAGCTTTTTCTGGTCTCTAGGTCTCCGAGCTTTCTACTTCTCCTTCCCTTTGTTTCTATGGCTGTTTGGTCCCATCCCCATGTTTGTGTCCTCGTTTGTCATGGTGTTTATGCTCTATTTTCTTGATGGGACCTTCGAGTTTAGTATGGTTCTCGGGGATTCCGACGAGGAACGGGATGAGGAACAAGGTAGGTCGTCGGGTCAGTGACGACCTACCAAGTTAAGTTAGGTTAGATCAGGTTAGATCAGCTACGTACGTACACATGTTTTTGTTGCTCAGCGTAACTAGCACAAAATACGAAGTAGCATAGCTTTTAGCAACATAAAGTAATATAATCAAGGAGAGATTGTTTAACGAGAAAATAGGTTTTTGTTCAAACGCCAAGAGATTGGATTCACAACGACAAAGATTGCAGTAATATATATGTCCACGAAATGTTGTAAAATAGTAAACAAAACAAGTTCAACATGACAAACATACACACTCATTTCACATACATCTCCAGCTCACCTGACCGGAAAAGGCCATATATCCGCCTAAAATTCCAATCAAAACAAACAAAGCCAAATTATCAACTAAAACAACCAAATCTAACTCTATCAAGCTTCAGAATGAAGGACTAATATGAAACAAGGATGTCATGTCAGCAGTTCATCATCAAGCATACGGGCTTTGGTGAAAAATGACCCAATTCAGATTAAAAAAAAGAAAAATGACCCTCCCATTGAATAAATGAAGGAAATAGCCCTCGTCGTCAGATTCCATTGGCTTAACGCCACAGGTAATGACCAAATGTTTTGGGTTTTAGCTGCGGTTATAAACTGCGGTTATAAACTGCAAGAAAATTGATATTTATTCAAATTCACAAACCTTGGCCATTTGTGTTTAATTCAATTCTTTTTATATTATAAACCTTATCGAGCTATTTTGATCTTTAAATTGAGATTAATTGCAAACTAAGCGGGTCCTTATAAAACTTTGGCTTAAAATTGCGTTTTTTGTAAATAAAAAAACCGTAAATTGAATTAAACTAAGCGGGTCCTAATCCTTTCTCCCATTCCAACCCAAACACACATAGCACAACCTTAAATCATGCCAGTTCCCAAAACCCTGCTAATGGAGGGTTTTTCGTATACAATCATTTGTGTCACATGACACTGAATGTTGATATGATATGGTAAATCCGCAATGAGACGAAAATGCAAAGAGAACATACTGTCGGAAGAAGCATAATTGGTCTGTAGTTTTGGCCACTAGGGAAGCCGATCAGCTTCATCTCCAGACGCATATGCTTTCTGTTTCCAGATGAGCTCTGTCTTCGGCACCAGCTCCAAAAGTTGCAACAATGATCATTCAAGTCTGTTTCTCAAATAATGTCAGGCAACAAAATTAGAGCTACAAGCTAAGAAATGTATTTTGTGTTGCAAGCATTTGATTACCCGAATGAATGGAAAGGCAATACATAATTCTAACATAAATAAGATTGTTATACTATTAACTAATACCAATACAAAAAAGTTAGATGTTCCTAATTAAATTGAATCCATAAGTTATAAATTAATAGGGCTAATGAACTAAACCATAACAAAAAATACTAGTGAGTAAAGGATTCACCCCTTGATCACAAAGGGAGTCATATAATCAAAAATCCATCTTGTTTTGAATCTGGCAGAGGAAATTTTGGATGCCTCGAAGTGATGATAGTTGAAAGCCCTTCCAACTTGAAATATCTCGAAACCATACTCGTCACTTCCATCTTTGGAGACCAAGACGATCCCATCCCCAAGTGTCCGGGAACTCTTCGCAAATTGCATGTACTCAAAATCATCCTCGGACTTGAACTTCTGCTTGGTGATGTCCAACCCGGTTACAAGATGAATTGAAACTTTGACAAACTCGCACTTGGGATCGCTTAGCTGAGCCACATTGTGAAAAGAGCAAACATATGAATCCCTCCTGCTTATGTCAAGTTTAAAGCTTCTCCTAATATGAGGATTGAGTTCCAAATCATAATTACAGTTTTTGCGAGGAGAGCAAAATATGAGATCATCTCGGATGGGAAAGGAGCAACCATGATCAAAGGGAAGGAAATTCAACAAATGAGGAGGCTCATCATTCTCCAAAACGAGGAGAATTCTAATTCTCCTCCATCCCCTGTCGGGTCGTGTGGTGTCAAACGTGAACACACCTCCGCCTAAATCGAGAGAGATGACCAAGTTGGAGCCAACCACGGCATGGCTATTCACTCGGCTCCAATCCGACCTCATACAATTCAGATTCTCAATCTTTATCTTCTCGAATCCCGAGGGGCTAGGAAGAACAGTGCAGGAGTTCGATTCGGGATCGAAACACTCGAATTCTTGGCCATGGGTACGCAACACGGTACCACGGTTAAAAGATACGGGCAAGACATAAATCTTAGATCCGATGGTGCAGACTATAGGACTCAACTTTCCGAAATTGAGTTCACATGACAACTTCACCATCTCCGGCGTATCTGAAGAAGCGTCGATCATGTATACGCCTCTGTGCAGATGGTCTCCGCCGCTGGGTACCGTACCTCCGATTATATAGATTTTGGAACCGAGAACGGCGAAGCCGGCGCCCAATGCACATTTAAAATTGCCTAGACAAGGAACGGACAAGGCCTCAGGGATCAGCGGTGGCCGAACGGACAAGGGCGCCTTATGGAGAAGCAGCGGTGGTCGATGCCGCCTTCGGCGAAGGCGAACACGGAGGAATCGCCGGAATCTGCCTAGGGTTAGGTGGTGACGGCGGTTCTGGCTGATGGATCTGTTGCTGCATGATCTGGAACTTGAAAAGTGGGGATTGAGATCAAACTTGGTGATCTCGTAACTCCAGTAATCACCTGCTTGGTCAAGGATGATCAACATTTTACTTTCCGATTCAACCGCCATAGCGGTGGCACAATCGTATCGCCGGAGATTTTCCAACACCTTGTGATCGTTCGTCAATGAGGACGGACTAATTAAGTTTAAGCAGGTCTGGGTTTTGTATATTCGGGTTTACGTTGACTAGCCCAACTCGTTTTATAATTAGGTCGTAGTTGTGTTTAACCCATTTAATTAAACGGGTCGTGAAACTCGTTTACTGTCCCATATATTTAAGATTAAAATGTAAATTTTCAGACTTACACATACATAAATTAAATGATTCAATGTCCCGTGTCGGGTCAAACAACTATCTATTATCCAAATGGATATATACAAGCGATAGTTTCATATCAGATTTTCAGATTTTTTGTACACTTTGGCATAACATAGTTGGTTGCTAGGTTTTTACGAAAAATTGTAATTTTAACCCAAATTGTTGGTGGAAAAAAACATTCAAACTTTTAGTGTTAAAGCTTAACCACGTCAACAGGGGTGGAGCAGGCTCATGAAATAAGGCACATATAGTTACGTCTATTTTCAATAAATTTGTAGTTGCAGAGCATCATCCTAAATTCGCGTTTTAAGTGATGATTCACTTATTCTTTATGACAATAGTGAGCTAGTGGGTAGGAGGCGCTTAAGTTAAAAGAGACTCTTGAGACTTACGAGAAGATTTTCGATCAACGTAAAAATCTTTATAAATTAAATTATATGTTAGTTTTAGCAAGAATACAATACGTCTAAAAGTGTGTGTGATGCGCATGTTTGACATGTGTCAGGTATGTTGTACTCTGAATCTTAGAGCTTCAAGTCTTAGGTCCCGAAGGACAGAGCTAACAAATTAAGTCATTGCTATGGGAATCTGAAGCCTTCAAGATTGCTTAGATGTCTCATAGTGATCCAAGTTCGAAGCCCTTCGAACTTGAAAAATATGGAAACTATAATAATAATAACCTTCTCTGGCAAGCATGACAATCCAATTCCCAATTGTTTGAGAACTTTTCACAAATTTCAAGTTATCAGGCATTCCGGTCACAGAAGAAATGGAAACTAACATACACATTCGGGATTTTGCTAAGCGCAGCCACGTTAAAAGAGCAAACATACAAATCCATAATGTCAGTTTCTAACGAAACGGGCAAGTCATCATAATTATAAATACAACTACGAGGAGAGCAAAATATGAGATCATCCCAGATGGAAAACCGACGAATCAGAGTCCAAAGGGAGGAAATTTAACAAACGAAACAGATCATTCTCCAAAATGAGGAGAATTTTCCTTCATCTCCTGTCGGGTTGAGTCGTTTCAAACGTGAACACCCACCTGCTTCTTCAAGAGACGTGAGGTCAATAACATTGTCACTAGGTCTAACAGCTCTATCTGACTTTTTGAGTGCTTCGACGACCCCCATTCAAACTCATGGATTGTTCTTCCAAGCCCTACCTAAGGTTATGCCATGGAATCCTCCTTTGAAGAGTTCAAGTTCGAGCGACATTGTCTAGTCATAACCAAGTACGATCACGAGCCATATCATGGTAGGGTAAAACTTGGCATCTCTTGAATAAGCAGACGGTGTACTCACATTTGACACCACAACCCGACAGGGAACGAAGGAAAATTCTCCTCATTTTGGAGAATGATCCATCTCGTTTATGCCAATGGAGTACCAAAGATCACAGCAATGGAGGGAAAGATTGACATTGCAATTTGTAGCACCAACATAACTACCAAATAAAGCTTCACGGGTAATTATCATAGCTCACTAAACCTGAGAAAAGAGCTAAATGTTGTGTTTATACCAAAGATCACAGCAATGGAGAGAAAGATTTACATTGCAATTTGTAGCACCAACATAACAAAATAATAAAGTTTCACAAGTAATAATAATAGCGATGCTCGGTAAATCCACAATGCAAAGAGAAGATAGTTATAACATAAATAAGATAATACTTAATGATAGCAAAAGGTTAGATGTTCCTAATTGAAGTGAATCCATAGATTAATTAATATGCAGATAAATTACCATGGAGTAAATTAAGGTTTCAGCCCTTTGATCACCAAGGGAGTGATATCGTAAAATATCTCTAATGATCTTATTCTGAATGTGGCAGAGAAAATCTTTGATGCATGGTAGTAGTGATGATGATCTTTGTCGGAGTTGAGAGCCCTTCCAACTTGATATATGTCGAAACCATACTCGGAAATTCCATCTTTGGAGACCAAGACCATCCCATCCCCAATGCTCCGGCAATTCTTCACAAATTGAATGTTCTCATGATCATCCTCGGACTTCAACTTTTGCTTTGGATCCAGCCCGGTAACAGGATGAATGGAGACTTTGACAAACTCGCACTTGGGGTCGCTGAGCTCAGCGGGGTTGTTGAAAGAGCAAACATATGAATCTTCATCGTTTATGTTAAGTTTGAAGCTTCTCCTCATATGAGCATTGAGCTCCAAATCGTAATTGCGAACACGAGGAGAGCAGAACACGAGATCATCCCGGATGGGAAAGGAGCAAAACTTATCAAAGGGAAGGAAATTCAACAAATGAGGACTACTATCATTCTCCAAAACGATGAGAATTCTCCTCCATCCCCTGTCGGGTTGCGCCGTGTCAAAGGTGTAGACACCTCCACCAATGTTAATAGAGATGACCAAGCAGGAGCCAACCACAGCATGGCCATTCACTTGGTAGCCACTAACCCCCCGACTATTCGGATTCTCAATCTCTAGCTTTTCGAATCGGGAAGGAGCTTCGATAGCTTTGCAAAGGTCGGGAAGAACAGTCCAGGAGTTGGATTGGGGATCGAAACACTCGAATTCCCTGCCATCGTAGGTGATAGGACTGGAATAACTTTTGGGCAAAGCATAAATCTTATCTCCGATGGTATAGACTATGGGAGTAACCTTTCCGAAATTGAGTTCACAAGACAACTTCACCATCTCCGGCGAGTCCGAAGAAGCATCTATCATGTATACGCCTCTGTGAAAACAAGAGTTTTGGGGGGGAATCTTGCCTCCGAAAATATAAATTTTGGAACCGAGAACGGCCACGCCGGCGCCCAGTGCACATGGAAAATTGCCTTGCCAAGGAACGGACAAGGGCTTAGGGATCCGCGGTGGCCGGTTCCGATTCCGGCGTCGGCGAACACCAACACGGAGGGATCGCCCGAATCTGCCTAGGGTTAGGTGGTGGCGGCTCCTGGTGGAGAGAGACGGTGGCGGAGGGCGGTTGGTGTTGTCGCCGAGGCTGCTGCATCTGGAGAGAGCAAAGCGAGACGGTGGCGGAGGGCGGTTCTTCTTCTTCTTCTCCTCCTTACTGCTGCGTGATCTGGAGGTTGACAAGTGGGGACCGAGATCAAATTTGGTGATTTGGTAAGTCCAGCAACCTGTTACTTGGTCAAGGAGGATCAGCATTGTACTCTCCGATTCAACGACAGCCATGGCGCGCGGTGGCACAATCGGTTCGCCGGAGATTTTCTTCGTAATCCTCCGTCAGGAAGAAACGACTCAGAGGCTATATAGCAGCCATTCGGTTCTAGGTTTTCATGGCAATTTCGTAAATTTGACCCAATTTGAATTTAGTTATCTAATTTTATTTTTGTGAAATATTTTCCTTTCTTTCTAGAATAATGAATTTTGACCTTAAACTACATGTACCGCTAAAACTATTTTTTCAAAACAAATACTACTATCAAATTTCCGCAAGATTTTTTATGGGAAGACAAAATACCCTTAATTAATAGCATCATTCCTTATTTATTATTTTTATAGAATAAAATACCTGCGAGAAGATCGTTCCCAATCCGTCCCGCGGCCGGCACGCGACGACCCGCTCTCACAGCTCGAGCGGTCCGCCAACAGCCGACTGGTTGCAACACTAATTGTCAAATCTACATGTAATTTCTCATGTGATCCTCGTGTTAGCAGTAGATTCTTTGTGCATTAGCATATTACTTTTTTTATATGATCACTTCTTGTTTTAGATAGTTTAAATTATCACTTTTTAACTATAAAAAAAATGCAAATTTTTTACATGAAAACAACAAATGGTTTTCCAAATAATTTGTAAAAACAAATGGGAAGATAAGAAGAATGTGATTAGGTATGAAACTTTAGAGTCCACCAATCAACAACTAACATTCAAAACCTGACATGGGAAATAGTAAAAACATAGCAAACTTGCAACTGAGTTGTGAATCAATACAATAAATCCAAAAGAATTTTTACTAAAAATTTTAAAATATTTTATTTCAAATACGTACAAACATAAAGTTTAAAAAACATAATAATGTTTCAAATAACAAAATAGAACCTTAGATTTGAAATCAATGTTTAATTCTATTGAAATTGAGAAAATTTTAGATCCTAAATATGTTATTTGAATCAAATAAAGAACTATGAATAAATCCAAAACTAGCTTTTAAACCTAACTTTGTTTGAGTCTTTATAAGATATATGTTATTTTTGTTAACTCAAAAAAATAAAAATATTTATATTTAAATTTGATATCATTTAACCGTAGAATGTTTAAATTTTAATTATTTAGAATTAATCATGAATGGAATTTTTTTGAAGGAACTCAAGAAGTTTATATTATCTCAAACAGTGACCAATACAAACTCTAGCAAATGAGACGAACATGAAACCTCGATCTCATTGCCAATCCAAAACATACTAACAGATGATTTAGGTAATAAGTAAATAGCCCTAATGGCCTCAACTCTAAAACAATCAAACCGGACATAATTAAAATTAACTAAATGAGACATGATGTCATAAATAATAATGAACCAAACCAAAGGCACTGGGAAATCCCTCCCCTCCAGTCTGAATACCACGAACAACTGACAACGATTGCACTTGAGACAACAAACTCGAAGTTTGATCCGATG
>JAYMTF010002638.1:0-17499 GCA_036897485.1 Pelargonium nanum | reverse complement strand
TCCTTGTTTTAGTTTGATTTGCTTTATGTCCTATTTTACTATATTGTATTTCGCTTTTTTTGCGGTGTTTCGCTTAATAAAGTTATAAACATCACAGGTCAAGAAAAACCTTTTATTGAGCATAAAGCTTTATCAATAAGCTTTTATGAGTTAATGCACAACTACCATACTATTAACCCTTCATTTTTAACCATTGTGGATGCCCAAAGAATATTATTGACAATTCATACATAAACAACTTCCTAAATGTATGGATACTCATGTTGAAACAAAAAAACAAAAATGTAAATGAAACCGAACATCCATGTATAACTAACATATCCTAATACCTAAAATGAAAGTATAACATGTGTGTTATGCAGTAATTTAAACACTACTAATAGCAATAGTGTAGTGTAGACAAAACCTGAATCACCGGAAGCAAAGGCAAGCCCAAATCCTCCCGGACATTGTTTATGAGCTCCTCCATCTTCTCCCCGTAAACTCCCGCAACTCGCGGATCCGACGTGTCGCTCTCGCCTTGATACCAAACCAACGCCCCGATCTCTCCGCCGCATTTCGCGCTCTCACGAGCCCTCCTCACCATATTCTCGTACAGCCTCTCCCCACGCGCCCATTTCCTGATTGGCGTCCCGCCGACGGCGCTCGGCACCAGCGCCACCACTTCCGCCGCCGCGGCGTCCCTCACCGCATTCGCAAACGCCATCCCCGGGCCCACCCCGCAAACCTTGCTCGAGTCGATGTCGGCGTGGAGGGGCTCGCGTGCCGGCTCCCACCGGAGGTCGGCGGAGAGGCGGAGGATGGTGTCGGGATGGGGCTGGCACTCCGGCGGGACGACCCCGTCCCAGCGGTGGCGTTTGGTTACGCCGCCGCGGCCGGACATGTTGCTCTGGCCGGAGAGGATGAAGATTTGTTTGTTTGGTGGGGATTGGGATGGTGGGTTTTGGGGGTTTGAGCTGGTGATGCCCATGGTTTCGCGGATTGGGTTGAAAAAAATCGATCTTGAGAGGAATTGGAGTGGCGGATCTGTTGAGGTTGTTGATAAAAGAAGGTTCTTTGTTTTGATTGTTGGAGATAGGTAGGTGGGTTAGTCAGGTCAACTATTGGGCATGTTCGGAACTTTTTTCTCTTTCCATAGGAAATTGATATGAGTGAAACAATAGCATTTTTTGTTTTTACCTTTTTGAGTTTATGTTTCACCAAAAAATTGTTGGCACAGTGGTATAACACTCGATTTTCACACTCGAGATTCTGTGTTCTTGTCGTCTCTAGGAGCTATTGAAAGAATTGAATCGAACTTAACAGTCAGATTGGACGTCACATCAACTTACATGAAAAATGGTTAAATAAAGTGTCATATGAACACACATAAAAATGGTTAAAAAAACTCGTTATGTAATTTATAATCGTCTCTAAGACCTATTGAAAGAATTGAATCGAACTTAAAAGTCAGATTGGACGTCACATCAACTTACATAAAAAACGGTTAAATAGGGCGTCATATGAACATACATAAATACGGTTGAAAAGACTCATTATGTATTTTACAATTGTAAGTAAGTAACTAACTTCTTACTTTATCCAATATGAAAATGGAAACACTCGTTTTAAGATGAAAAATGTAATATCTAAAGAGATTATCATCAAGGAGAGATGTTAACAAATTGTGTCAAAAGAAAGATCAATTTATCTAGTGTTTAAAATAAATTTGTTCGAATGAGAATTTTTAAAAATATAAGAATAAGAATGAAACTTTCATTGTAGATTCATTTTCGTGACAGCTGTATAATCGAAACATGAACAAAAATAATCTAATTCCAATTATGATTCTTGATTATCACTTTTGAACAATTTTTTAAAATTTTAACCAATATCTTAGGCTCTTTTACCTAATTTAAGGTCAAACATAGAGATTTTTGGATCAACATACACTGTTGTGACTAAAAATCAACTATACTTTCATTAAATGTGGCAATTTATAATGAATCAATGCATGGATTGAAGTAAAATATAGAAGCCCCCTAGGGGGTGGCGCAATGGTCAAGACACACATCTCCATGTAGGAGGTCGTGGGTTCGAATCACATTGCGTCAGGTGAGGTGGGAATTGGGTTAAAAGGGGAGAGCTACCCCTGTTGTGTAGCTCAATTTTTTTTTAAAAAAAAGTAAAATATAGAAGCCAAGTAGCTAACTCTAACAAGAGTAGGCCATCATTTTGTTGATGCTGATCTTGTACTCTAAGCAATTTTAGCCCAGAGAGGTTTGGTTATTGCCCAACAAGAACCAACCAACAAAATTATAAGCCCAACTGCACAACTTGACCATTAAGCTTAGCATGGAAATCATAAATTTTGAAGGCCCACCAACAAAATAAGTTAATTACAGGTTACAACAACTCTTAACCATGGATACAACATTCTTAGCACATATTTATGTTACATTACATGAATTGATACACTTTTGGGTTAATAGCAACAAGTCAAAAAAACACTTACATTTCTCAATCCTCACTCTTTTATGCAACATACAAGATTCCAAAATCATCAAATCATAAAGAAGGGGAAAAAAACACTCTACCTAATCCAATGCAACACACAAACACTTTTATGGGACCCAAATGCATAATCAAGGACAACATGGGATTTTCTCCAAGATATGTAGGGCTTCCTTCATGGAAGGTCTCTTTTGTGGCACTTGTGAAGCACAACTAAACCCTAGTTTGAAACATGTAAGCATAATGTCCTCCCTAGTCTCCACATCAGCTCTGATAGTCGCATCTGTTAAACGCATAATCCAATCATTTTCATTAGTTATTGAATTGAGGGCCCATTGAGTCAGTTCGTTCTCTGAAAACAATCTCCCCATCAGAAGTTCAAGCAAGACTACTCCAAACGAGTAAACATCCCACTTGGAATTAGGCTTGAGGTTCTTAAGTGACTCGGGCGCTTGATAAGAAGACATTGCTCCCCCCACTGAGGAGCCGGTTGGCGCATAAGGGCTTCCAATGGTAGGGAGGTCATGGAGGGTCTCCCAGGAGGACCCATGGCTTCCGAGATGTTGTGCCGAATTGCTCGCTCTGAAGCAATTGTTCTGACTCGAAACGAGTTTCTCAAGCCCTAAATCACTGATCACGGGCTCCATATTCGAATCCAAGAGAATGTTGCTTGGTTTCACATTGCCATGGACATATTTTTTCTCATGGATGTAAGCAAGTCCACGAGCCACTCCTCTTGCTATCTTGAGCCTCACCTCCAAGGACATGTAACAAGGTGAAGAACCCATTTTCCCTAAGTTCCCAATAAACAACAAAATCATGTCAATGAGGAGACCTATAAAGCAATTTCCAAACCACATTTTCATTGTAACCTAGACATTGATATTGTACCCAGTAGCCAATACTACACTTTTCTTGATATCCACCTCCTTTACTCTTTCTCCAAATCTTTTCATTGTACTAATAGACAAACAAGTAAACAAAACTTATGCACATACCAATAGTTATGGCCTTCATGTGCAATCGAGAGAGAGAGAGAGATGTCTCCTAGTACTCACTATGGTCTTATAGTGTCTTGTTTTTTTTATCTTTAAAACAGAGCAATTGGGTCATTGGGACTCAGAAACAGAGCATGTGTTGCTCAGCTTAGGCTTATTATACAATTTTTAGCTCTAATATTATAAAAACCTAATCTTTTTGACTCAATCTACTCTATACATACAATCTCATGTGTCCTAATCTTTTGGTACAAATCATTACTCTTACCACTATTTTTTATGCTCTATCACACTGTGCACAATGCTGGTTTGTCCCAAATTGTCACTCCCAAGATACAACCACTACCACCTATGGCCCCACACCGTTGGATCAACTAATCTCTAGGGTCCCACAAAACAAAATCCAACGGTTTGTTAATTGGCGCACTTTAGCAAACGATAATGTCATATGCTAAAATACGCATGTATCACTGTAACGGTATTGACCAGCGGAAGCGAGGAAGAAGAAATAGCGGCTCATTTTAAGTGAAGAAACCGGCATTTTGCTAAAATGAACAGTACATGCATGTGTAGGTTAGTGTAAAGATAAAAGAAACTGCTAACGTGCGCTATAAAGAGATGGAGATGGAGCTTACTCTGGCTATTGGCGGCGAGGCTGCCATTGGAGACGTAGTCATGGACGATGAGCTTCTCGTCGTGTCCCCAGTAGAACCCACGAACCCGAACCAGATTAGGGTGCCGGAGCTTGGCGATGGACTTGACGTGGGCCTCGAAATCCTTCATCCTCTCGACGGCGCTCTCGCCGATCCTCCTCACCGCCAGCGCCGTCCCGTCCTCGAGCACCGCCTTGTACACGATGCTCGAACCGCTCGCTCCCAGAATGTACGCCGACGCCTTCAGCAGCGTCTCCAGCTCCAGCTCCGTCTCTCCGTCGACCGTCACCAGCGACCCGCCTCTCTTATTCTGGTCGTCAGGGTCGATGTCGGAGCTCGTCGCCTCCGAGAACTCTTCAATCGTCAAGCACGACCACGCCGCGGCGGCGGCGGGTTTCTTCGATTCCGTTAATGGGTCTGGTTTCGTGCCCGTTTCGAGCTTATTTGCCGCCGCGGCGGTTTCTGGGTCTGTGGTGTTGAGACTCCTCTTCTTCCGGAGCTGGTAGACGTAGAGAATGACCAGTGCGAGGACGGAGATTCCGGCCAAGTCACCGACGGCTATTCCGGCGATTGTGCCGGGTTTAAGCCCGCTGCTCTGTTGCTTGTTCTGAGTCGACCCGGATGGCGTTCCGGGCGAGTTCGAAATCGGGGTTGAGTCGTTCGGTTTGGGGATGACGGCGATGGCCGGCGAAGCGGTGGAGACGTTCGGCGGAGTGGACAGAGTGGACGGAATCGAGCAGAGGGTCTTGAGCGGCTTGCCGCAGAGATCTGCATTTCCGACGAAGGTCTCTGTTTTCTGCTTGAGCAGAGCCATCGAGTCCGGAATCGCTCCGGTCAGGTTGTTGAATGAGAGATCAATGGTGGCGTTTTCCGGGATGTTGTTGGCAAATTCGGCCGGAATCGACCCAGAAATCTTGTTGTAGGAGCAATTCAGGTACCGCAAATTCTCGCCGCCGAAGTCGAGAGGCAGAGACCCATTGAACAGATTCGACGACAGATCAAGCACTTCAACGACCTTCAACTCAACCGGTACGCCGCCGGAAAAGTAATTGCTCCTCAGAGAAACAACGGTTAAATTTAGCAAACCAGTCAGGCTCGCCGGTACAATCCCGGAGAGGGCATTATCAGAGAGATTCAACATCTTGAGACTCTTCATGGCTCCAATAGCTTCCGGAATCTCGCCGGAGATGACATTGTTGGCCAGAACCAAAACCTCGAGCTCGACGGCGTTGAAGATCGAATCAGGAACAGACCCATTGAAGAAATTGCCGGAGAGGTCGAGGCGTCGGAGGTGCTCGATCAAACCCAGGTCAGGGGAGATCGAGCCCAGAAGCTGGCTGTTCGGGAGGACCAAGCCGGTGACCCGGAACATATCCGGCGTGCCGGAACTTCCGATTTGCTCGCAAACGACGCCGTTCCAGGAACAGGGGGTCACATCGTCGTAGCTCCAGGTCTGCAAGACGGAGAGAGGGTCGGTGAGGATGGAGTATTTGAAGGAGAGCAAGAAGATTCCGTCGGAGGTGAGAGCTGAGGAACAGAGCAGAAGCAGAGCAAAAGAAAACAGAGCAGAGCAGAGAGTGAGATTCTTGGAGGCCATGGTTGGTTTCTTGAATTGATCACATCTGGGCTACGAGGTCGTGGTTATGAGAAAGATTGGAGACGCAGGAGGGAGATGGTGACCAACTGCAGGTATTGTTGTTTTGGTGACCAAATCGATGAGGGAAAGAAAGTGAGAGAAAGTGAAAGAAAGTGAGAGAAAACAGAGGGTTTTGAGGGTGGAGCAGAGTGGTGGTGCAGTTGGTGTTAATGAAAGGAAGAGAAGTGAAGTGAAGAACATGGGATTGGTATTAAAAATGGCAGGCTCTGGTTAGTGGTTACTGTGACTGTCATGCAATTTTGTGAACTTGTGACAGCTGAGCCAGAGTGAGATTCAGATGATGGAAGAGAGTTTTTGGTTCGTACTTGTTTGTATTATGGCAAACTAGAGCTTTTAATTTTGAAACTCCAATCACAACTTTATGGATTATGATTGAATAAAATAGATCCGATCAATGTTTGGTTCGGGTTCGATTGAACGATTTTGTTTCAATATGTATATTTTATACGTAAAACATGAAATTATAATTTAAAATTTAAAATTTAAAATTCGTAACTTGCACCCCTTTCGAATCTAAGGTAAATGTGAAATTCAAATTGTTAACTATTCTTGGTTGTTGAGTTCTTTGTTTTACTTTTCTATGTTGTTTTGTCCATATTGGCGTGAAGAAGAGAGGAGGATTTCATTTCGGCTTAAAAATAAGTGTATTGTTTTATTTGTATTTTTGTCTTAAAATGAGTGTTATATTTCTTTTTTTTTTAAAATTAGTTATATGTTTTTTCTAAATCAAAGGTATAAGATATTATTAACAAAATCAAATTCGAGTATAACAAAGAATTTAAAGGTATCGGACATTGAACCCCGAGCCACCTTGAAATGCATAGGGCTTCCACCATGCGAGGTTCCAAAAACTCAGCTTAGCTAGCCCGGCCACCCTTCGGCATGAACCTGTCCAGTCACGAACGACCCATCCCCCACCTGACCTGCTTCGAGCTTCAAAGGTGGCAAACGACATGCACACGTGGACTCCATAATATTCGACGTGATATGACGGCACGACAACTAAAAATAAGTTACAATCATCTACAATCACCTAAACTCTCTATATATAGTTTATTATTAGACTACCATTCCCATTGTATTGAACTTAAAGCCTGAATTTATAGTTTAGGCTATCTTTGAATTAATAAATTTGATAGGAGTGATTTGCATTGTTAACCTTTCAATTTTTATTGTGATTAACACGCATTGTTGTTTATATCAATTAAAGTATGTGTGCAAAAAAAATGATATCGATCAACAAGACAATTCAATCATCTGTCAACAAATTTAAAATGTTATAATTACTCTCAACTTTCTTTTTCCAAAAAAAAAAACTTTCTTTTTCCACCTTCTCATTTTCATAATAGTTGCAACTGATTTTATCTAATCATACAATTTGATATGATAAAAGGCAAAACCATTAAAAGTGGTAGCTTACTAGCTCATGGGGCAATTCTTTAACTGAAGTTGGAAACAATGAGCTACAAAATTTGGTATAACTGGTTTTACATGGTGGGTCATATATGTTCTTCTTTTTCTTCCTTGTACTAGTTGGAAAATTGATTGAACTTTTCTTTAGCATACAACAATAAAAATTTATAATGTTAATGAGTTAATTAGTTAGGCAAATTCACATATAAAAGCCAATTAATTTGAGGAATAAAAGGAAGTTGTTGAATTAGGTTGCATTGTATTGGTTTATAGCATACCAGTTTCACAATTATTCTCATTCAAAACTAGCATGCCAACTCCATTAAGCAAGGGGTGGTATACCATCAATTAATTACAATTATGTCAATAAAACATGTTTTTTTATTTGCGTTGTGGGTCACTTATCCTAGGCGGATATACACATTTTATTGTGGAAGGTCGTGGGTTAGCTCTCATTGGGACGGTGGGTGAGATTTTGAGTTAGAAGGGGAGAGCTACTCCATGTCGTGTAACTCAATTATAAGTGAATCAGTGGATGAGATTTTGAGTTAAATGGAGGAGTTACTTCTTGTTATGTAACTCAACTGGTAGGTGCGTAAACTCTCATAGAGTCGGTGTGTGAGATAGGTGTTAACCCAGAGAAACATGACAACAATTTTTTTAGGCAACACCGAAAGAGAAGTTTGAATATGAGACCTTGATGGGACCAAGTGTCTTAAACCACTTTGTCTCAATGACGGTTAGTAATATGATAACAGTTAAAAGTTGAAAAGCCCATGCAAGTGTAGTTACATATTTACAAACTGAGAAATGAAGAGGAAATTGAATATCCAACGACCGCATGCTTTTACGAATCTTTCATTTTGTTTTCGGTTTTATTTCTTCATATTTTTCAACTTTTACAAGACATCTAAGAGCAGTGAACCCACAAAATTGGAGTAGATCAACTTTGAAAGGTAATTTTATAACTAATATCATGCTACTAATTTTAATTGTTCATTGTTATGATACACTGTTTTCTTTTGTCAAACTTTTAAGTTGACGATTTACTCCGACATATAATTATCGAGACCAAGATGGTATAGTAATCAATATTCGATAATCATTTTAAAATATAGAATTGAAAGGTCTAACAATTCAATTATACGAACGTATAGATTTGAATCTATAAAATCCTTGTTACTTAAACTATCGAGTGATCTTTCAATCACGTTGAAATACATCGTATGCGCATCTGACACACAAAAAATTCATTTATGAGTCGGGTCGTGGGCTTTAAAAAATACTTGTGCAAATGTCCAATATGCGATCCAAACCAACAAAAATACGGGTCGAATTTTGGATACGGACTTGGACCCACACTGCCCAGCAAGTAGTACATGAAAGTGTAGTGAGCGAGAAAGGCTCCCACTTCACTCCCAAAGTCAGAATCCTCATCTTCTCGACCGTATTCACCTGAATCTCACTATGCAAGCGCTCCTCTTGCCGGCGGCAGCTTGCTCCGGCATCACCACGCCGGCGGCGGGACCCTCCCCTTCTTTCCCACGACGCCCACTGTCTCTTAGCCTAAACCCCATCGCTAGCCCCTCTCTTTCCCCTCTAAAATTCCGCATAATCACTCGCCAATCTCTTCCATTTTCTTCTCCACTTTCTCGCGATGCTCTCAGCACCAGACCCACGAGCCTCTCCAGAGTCTCTTCTTCTCCAATTTCGCCTGGTTTCACTTCTCCAAGCGACGAGTCCGCCAAAATCGCTCAGGTTCTGCTCCTGCTCTCTGATCTCCTTCACTTAATTCGCTGTTTGGTTTCTGAGAAAATGCAGGGAAAGGAAAAGAAAAGGAAAGAAAATTATGGGAAAGTGAAAAGTTTGGGTTTTTTCATTATTTTGGACAAAACCCTTGTAATTTTTTGACGGCATGTTGAATTATTGACTGTTGGGTTTTGTTTAAATTGCTATTTTCGATGTTGTTAATGCATTTTCAATGTGTGGTTTTGTCTGTGAATTGTGATGGAATTGAATGCTTGGAGTGTAGGTGGCGAAGAGATTGGAGAAGACTGCGAGGTATTTTAAGAGATTGGGTAGTTTGGGGTTTTGGGGTCAGCTGGTGTGCACTGTGGTGTCTGCGGTGATACTCTCGTTTTCGGCGGTTGTGACGGGGAGAATCACATCCCCTGCTACCTTTTATGCTACTGCTGGTGGGATTGCTGCGGCATTCGTCTCTGTGTTCTTTTCATTTGGGTACATTCGGCTTTCAGAGAAGCTTCGAAGAACTGCAAATGATCCTGCTAAGGTATTGTGATTTTACTTGCAGCCTGCATATATATCTTTTAGATTAATTGTTAGATCAGTTGGGAGCTTTATGAAAATTTCATTGTTTGAAGTGAATGCTAATGTAGATTATATCATCATAGACATTTTCTGTATATCTATCTGCCTCTGAATCACATTTACTTAATCTATGAGACTTGTGTGTACGTGATTGTTCATTCACATAACACTATGAGTTGATTTTTTTAGCATCTTTTGGATTGAGTGATGTGAAGGACATGTGATTGCTTTAGTTATTTGTGATTCCTAAATTCTTGGCAGATTGCTTACAATGATCATTATGTGGCCGGTTACTCAATTAGAAACCAGGATTTAGGATTGGTAAGCAGGACTAAGGCTACATACATTAATGACCCTCCAACACCATACCATGGTCGGAGTTTGGTACTTTTGTGCATTGGGCTGCCCTTTAGAGAAAGAAACACACCCAAAAATGTCCCATGAACTATAATTGTCTCTTTCTGAGTCTATAAGTACTCCATGACATCACATAGTAAGATCAAAATAACACAGTTTGGCTAATTAGAAACTTGAGGAATACAATAATTGCTCCTTTTCTAAATGGAATATGATCATGAGGCTGGCTCATTTGCTTCTAGGTTGGCGGAGAAGCAGGTGAAATGTTTCGCATTTTTATTCACAGTGAAAAAATATGAAGGGCGTAGGCTCCAGTGTCTAGAGTTTTGAGTGTCTCCCTGTGGCCTGTGGTTTGAGAAAATTCAGACCGTCAAGACTTCGACAAACCCTCATCTAGTTAACTAAAGTTAGGTCATAACATAAGATGTCTGGAGAAAATAGAGATATATTAACATTTTGCATCAGATATGCTATTTTTTTTTTCTGGTTTTGTTGTTCATTGTATGTGAGTAGTTTTTTGGGAGTTGCTGATTAACAGATTTCTTTCACTTTTTTTTTTATATACATCTTGTGAGAATCATCATCATTGTTAGATGATATGTTTGAGAATGAAATAGTGACTCGGGGTGTTGAAGGTTGAGTGTTTGGAGACAATAGGTAGAGTAGTTTCAACCTTTACATTATATAATCAAAATGGAATATTGAATGTGAGGGACTGTGAACTGATATTATCAATAATGACTTGCAAATTAACCGATGAACAATGACTTCCTAGAGTAATTTATCAATGATCCTTTGCTGTTACTTTTATCTCTTATTTTCTTGCCACTTTTATCTTCTATACTTTGCCTTCGATTTTGCATTTTACTTGCATCTATGTGTAAAACTACTGCCAACCTCTGCTGTTCACAAGGTGTCCATAAGGATTTAATTTTTCCATTTGATGCAACCTTTTAATGATGATAGTTGTTTTCCTCCCTGCCATTGACAGGCTCCTCCTCGTGCTGATGTTGTGAAAAGCTTAAAAAATGGCATAGTGGTGAACATTTTGGGGATGGGCGCTGCGGTTTTAGGCATGCAAGCCACGGTTGGATTGTTGGTTGCCAAGGCTCTTACTTCCACGGCTAATCCTTACTACCAAGGCGTCCCCCCTGGAAGTACCCCAGTTCTTGCATTGGACGTGTTCTTGGTTCAGGTACTCGTTTAATTCCTATTCCAGAATCTTAGAAGTTTCTTAGAAGTTCCTATTGCATTAAGTCACAATCAAATTATAGGACACAACGCATCTAACTAATTCTTGTGCAGGCTTCAGCGAACACCATCCTTTCTCATTTTCTGGGGCTTGTTTTCTCATTGGAGCTGTTGCGCTCGGTGACACTACCTCCTTCAGAGACCATCCCAGTTCCTAAAGTTGCTTGATCTTTCCCCATTTGGCCACCGATCTGTTTGTAGTTTTTAGGTGAAAACATAATTTTGTAGCTAAAATTGTTGACTCAAGTGGACTATCCACATTTTATATTTTCCCAAGTAGTGTATGTTCCTATTCCAAATCCTGCAGGCACCATATCATAGAATTGCCATTTAAATGGATCACAAGAACTTCAATACTTGGAACTGTCAGAGAACATGTCCAATGTTGAAAATAAGGTTAAATTTTGTGCTTATTTCATACAAAATGATTACCCATTAGAAAGTTAAGTCATATACGGATAAAGTAACACAAATGTTTGAAGCTGATAGGTGGATGGTCCTACTAGTCTAACTACTTTTAACGAGTGATGATTGAACTAAATTAGGTTCGATACGAACTCCAAGTGGCGACTAACTTCACATTGACGCGGGATCCATTAGAAGTCATGTTGTGCAAGTTAGTAGGCAAAATATATGTTGCTAAGTTCTTTGTACAAAATATGGAAAGATCACTTCATTGAAATGAGATGTACAAAAACTTCTTAGGCAAACTATAGATTCTAGCTTCCTTCGTGGCAAGTATTCGTTCACCAACGGGGTTTTTGATTCATAACAATAAAATGTTCAATGAAGACCTAAATTGATCAACAAATGTCTCCAACAAAAAAATGGCAAGGTAAAAACCGAGTACTCTCCCCATAGACGAGGCTAACGAACCTGCACATCCTACCCAAAAGAAAAATGCCCTGCTTCTCAAGAATTAACATTCTAACTGGAAGTTAACATGTATACTGACAGCATCGTGGAAAAAAGACTTTGTAGGAAACCAGCTGTGCCTCCGATAATACTTCTCCGAGCAACTGGCCACACCCATTTTTCTGAAGGTAAATGGTGGAACAAATATACCTGTTCACATTTCAACTTGACGTTATTTATATTCATATGAAGGAGATGAAATATACAATTAGGGTGTCACAAGACAGTTTATGTATAAAGTAAACACCAAGAAACTAACACATGGTTCATGTCAAAAAGAGAAATTTCTGAGTCTAGAATACAGCTAAAACATCTTTGAGAGATTTTATGAGAGGGAGAATCAATGTGTAAACACCACAAGTGAATGACAATATCTATGAACTGGACTATTGACATTGTATCATGGGTTCACAGATCAATCAGATCTTGGCTGAACGTATGCCTAGGTTTCTATGGTTCATCGTAAATATTTACACCACCAAGAGAACATAAACCCTACATATAAAGGGTATAAATTAAAAGACCAGGAGGTGGCGATGCTTCATATGAAGAGAAATTGAAAGTTGGTAGACAACAGCAAAAATATAAAAATAAAATAAGTAACTTGTACCTAATTTAAGAATATTTGTTAACTCATAAATGATATTCCCACAATATTGCTAGCTGAAATTTGTACAATACATAGATGATGATAATTAGTGGAAGGAAGACAAAAGAAATACATGAAACAGAAGGAAAAAAGAGAGTTTATAACCTTAATGATATACAATTCTGAAGAGATATCCCTATTTTAATACAGTACTACTACTACTACCTTTGGCAAAATTATCTTATTCTATAAGGTTCATAGCCAAAAATACAAAATAACATCATTGCAACTGTATTTCTGCCGTAGCCATGTAACTATCCATACACATGCAAAATCTTGTTAATGTTTAGATTCTCGTTAGATCCATATAAGATACCATACAACACAAACAAGTCAAATTCCTCCTATAATTGAGAAGTATCATAACTTGAAAACCATGCAAGACATGCTTTATTAAGATAACAAAAGAGTGTATAGCAATAAATTTGTGGATGGATAGGGGGCTGAAAAAGATAGAGAAACTAAACTTGACTAGCGTCTCTTCTTTTCCTTGGCTGCAGGGATCTTCCTTGAGATATTATTGCAGTGTGCTTGAATTATTTTATTTACTACCCACAGCTTTTTATCAACATGGGGCTGATACTTTTCATATAATAGGGGAAGTGACAGACTAAGAAGAACCACTGCAAAAGAAAGTTCAATACCATAATCAACTAAATGGCTTAAACAAAAACACGATGAGCAGCATGAGAAGACTCACCAACATAGATCAGAGTGAGGAAGTTGAAAAAACTACCCATCCAAGATAAAATCCACAAGCCTACAAGAACCTGAAGAACCAAACCAACGGTAAAAAAAAGAAGAAAAAAAACTGAACTGATTCGATACACGCAAAGAAAAAGAATTCCACAACAAGTTTTAACGGAAGGACAGCAGCATCTAACCTGAACAAAAATCGTCAAATTCCGGCGGATCGCGATGGCATGCGCAATGGATAACAAATAATTGATGTACGCTTGTACTATTCGAGAAGCATTTCGAGCAGACTCCACAGGAATTTCCATATCAGGTATAGGAGGGAGAGGCCTAAATTTCAAATTCCGAGAGAGAACAAAAAATGAATCAAAACAGTATCATCACTAATCCCATTTCATTTACAGTCTCAAATGTCAAGCTAATTTGAGTATTTGTATCACTACCAAACGCTCAAAACATTAAGATTATATAACAAACCTCCACAGTTTGTTTCAGTAATTTGTGTTTCACTTCAAAAAAACTGAACCTAGAAATTCTCCAAGATAACAGTACATGGTACCTGTTGAGAAGAGAAGCAGATTTGGCCCAGATATAGAGGATCGTGACAAGGAGCAAGAGGACATTGGCAAAAAATGAAAGTATATTGTAGCCGCCTTTTTCCAAGAGGAGCCACAGGAACGTTGCAGAGACTAGCACAATACCACTTGTACAGTATCTCCTCCACAACAGCACATCAGCAACTACAAGCAACAGCGTAATTTATTAACAACAACAACAAGAAGAAAACCGCAGAGACATTCATAGCATCAAATATGGCATCAAACGACATCGAAGCAGATTTGACATTTCAATTAGCGAATCGATCAATGAACCAATCAGGTTGTTGCGTGAAATTTGAGACCAGCGATTCGTGGAAAACGAAGAGATCCGTGAAACGGACAAAGAAAGTGGCAATGCGCGCATGGAGATGTGGAAATGATGCTGTAAATGTTGATATTGGGAGAGAGAGGAAAGGAGGTTACCAGAGCCACCGCCGAGAAGTTGATGAACGGAGATGCCACGACAATCTGCCATGGCCGGAGAGAGAGAGAGAGAGAACGATGAAGATTCAGCCGAAGAAACAAAGTAACTGCTCTTCTCTGGCGTGTACAAAGCCGAACGTAACGACTTCATCTAAATGGGCCGGGCTTGCTTGAATTGGGCCTGTTTAGCCCATTATTATGCTATACCATTTTTCATTTACGTGATATTACGAGTCAGTTTATGCTTACTGAAGACCTTAAGTGGATAAAAGGCGGGTCGTTGTCTCTTTGCCTACATTCTAATGATTGAAGAGCATAATTCTTTAATGGAGGATGTAGGTTTGAACATATTTAGTGAGATGATATTAGTTTTGTTGGGTACAACCCATCTTATCGAATTAAAAAGGAAGAGATCAATCTACGGATGACTTAAACAACATAACAAGTCGGACCCTTAGATGACCCAAATAACATAAAATCCCAAACCCATCTACATCCGAGTTAATATCTTATAGTCTCGAGCATAGGCATTGGAGGGAGTTTAGAGGGAACGCCCCTTTGAGACCTGTTTATGCAGGTCGTACGAAGAAGCCAATCGAACAAACCATGCAGGGGGCCCGACCGAGCTTCATTCGAGTGGACCAAAGAAATGACTCATCAACTCAATGTTCTACACGGGTAGATCTGTATTCTCAAGTGGTAACAATTTTGTAGCTTGGCTTGTTAAACCTCCCCGCTTATATGCTCACAAGTTAATAGAGAAATGGGAATCAAGTCACTTTCAGCAAATAAACTTTTCTATGCAAACAAATCCTCATTTGAAGATTAAAATGACAATTCATTTCTCTGATCTCTCTGCCATTACACTCCACAAGTTACATACATGAGTCTACATGGAACTACTTTCTTAAAAAGGGAAAAAGAAGCTGGATCCGAGTTACATAAATTGCAAAAACTAGAATCCTTGATGATGCTGTTGATGGTGCCACATGAAATTGGGATTTAAATCTATTGGTTGGAATTGGAAATTTGGTTAAAAGTTGTTCATTTTGCTTCCTCTTCACCATCGTCAGTGTCCCCTTCGTCGTCTGAAGACTGTTCTTTTGGAAGCTCTTCTCCACCAGAATTCACTTTGGTCTTCTTCTCTTTCTTTCTCTGCTTTTTCTTTTGGCGTTTCAAGCGCTTCTTTGCCGTCCGTTCTTCCGCGGCTTTCACTCTTTCTTCCCTTCTCATGTTGTATTCAGCTAGTTCTTTCCTTCTCTGGTAGTCTGCGTCCATCCTTGAAAGCCGATCTTGCTCTTTCCGTCTCATCTGACGGTACTGGTGCAAGTACAATAGGAGATTATCAGAAGAGGCCCAAAATAAATGGATAGAATTTGTGAATGTAATAAATACATATGATGGTGAGTTTGGAATGATGCAACCTCAATTGAAAGAAATTATGGTAGTGTTTAGATTAGAAATTTAGTTCAAGAACAGAAATTGAGAATCTAAATGGAAATGAGATTCTTATTCATGTTTGGATCAGGATTTTTTTTATATTGAAAATGACTTTGGGATGAGAATCTCATTCCCATTTCCGTTACAATTTTTTTTACCAAACGCTAGCAATGATAAAAGGGCGGTTTCATAAAGCAATGAATGTGACCAAAATCTAGTCCATTACAGAATATCTAATCAAATTGGAGACATGCACACAGTTTAAGAGAACTTTACTTCAAAGAAAGACAAAGAATAGGTCATTCTTCTTCCCTCAACAAAACAAGCAACAATATGTGCAATGAAAGAGGAAGATGCATATGTCAGGTTATCTAACTGCACAGAAGAAGGGAACCAAAGAAAAATAATCTTAAGTACCAATTGCTCCTCTATAGAACAGTTTGTGAATGTATTATTGACCATTAATTGCTCCTCAGAGAATCAACATCTCGCTGCTCATAAAAAATGCAATGCTTTTTTTAGTTGCTTGGTGAATGCAAGCCTTGAATGATATACTATAACTCAATGTTATTATCGATGATCTAAAAAAGATTTGGATACTATTTTTTACATTGACTATGCTTCTCCATCAGGAATAGACTAAACCCTTTTACCTTTTAGGCAACCCCACTAGCACACAATTGCTTCAGAAACTAACTAACAAAATCGGATATATCAATAACTTTTGCATACGCAGTATGATCCTAGGCTACTACTAACCCCAAGCCGAAACCATGAGCATTTATCTAGGGTTGTTCTCAACAAACAGCCTATTTATTGACACGATTGAGTGTTCTTGATGAAAACTGTTCTTGATCAATGCAATTCTCCATTAGCATCACACAAAAACGGAATAACACTTGCACTGTGTAAGGTACGAGTTCTTGTAAGAAAACAATGAGAAATTGATTATGAAGCACAAACCTGTGCCCGAATTCAATCTTGAATTTAGCAACTCCAAACTAAAAACCCCTAATTTATCTTCAATTCTTGTGAGTATCAATGTAATGCCATATAACCAATACAACCCAGAAATTTCTAAAAGCTCAATAACAAATTTCATCTGCAGACCCAACAAAATCAAAACAAACAATTTTGAAATGCAAGAACAATATCAGTCTAGGGTTTCGTAGCAGCCGAAGTGGACACAATACCTGATGGAAGTCGCCAGAGCCAGAGCCGGCGGAACTGCCGGAGGTATTGCTGACGCGTACCGGAACGTTATCGATGATCCGTCGGAGCTTGATTTCCAGGTCCTCCTCCTCTTCCTTGAAGACCGGCGCGACGTACTCCACAAGCGCATTCGAATCCGAAGGTTTCTGCTTGTCCGCCCCAGCCGCCACGAGCTGCAAGTCGACGTCTTTAGGCCTGCCCATCGGCATTTTTGGGGGCTAAAACCTAATTTTGGGTCGGAGCTATCGGATTTTTGGGTTTTGAGTGTTGTCCTGGTGACGGAGGAGGGTGGTTTGTGAAACTAGCGCCACTGATAGAAGATTCGGAATGTATAAATATGCATGTTTTTCACCTATTAATTTTTTTTTAGGGTTAATTACAGATAACCCATATGAACTATCCACATAAAACAGAT
>JAYMTF010002637.1:0-17500 GCA_036897485.1 Pelargonium nanum | reverse complement strand
CCGGACTGAACTCTGCCATAGCCGCACACTCTGATGATGACGCCGATGCCCTAAATCTACCGCTGTCGCCTCCCTAACAACCACTTGCCCGAACACTAGCCGCCTCAAACGAAAACAATCACTGCCTCTCTAAATACCCTAATGATATTACTCTCATGCGAGAGACACGATCTCTACGATACGATAGCCCTAGCCGCCGTCGCCTAGGTTTTCTCTCCCAAGGAGCCGCCTAGGGTTTTAATATACATCTTGTTTATAGCACACAAATTAATTTAATCTAAGTATTATAAAATTGCTAAATTAGTTTTATTGAGCAAATAGGCTAAACCCTATTTGCATCAAAAGAACTACTTTTAATTAAACATAAATGTTTGCAAATATGTGACATATACCATTTGGACTTTATAATATTAATTAACCTTGTAAACTCAGACTTGACTTTTCAAAATCTTAGCTATATTTGGACTTGGCGGCCAATATTAAAGAGTTAACTTTTAATTCAATTTTGTATTATAATACATATAATTTAATTAAAATTGGGTGATAATGGATGTGTGAAAATCCATTGAATATTATAGGGTTTGCATGATATATCTCTCAAATTATGTATAAATGAAGTGTCATTTTATGCAGTTGATTATAAAATCCTTTTGTTTTAATTTTGTCTTAGACTATACTATTTTGTTTTGAATAGTCAAATTTGTACCCTTGTTAACATATATAGATGTACATGTCAATTTTGTTGTGTGGTAGTTTAATTCAAAATTATTATTTAATCGTGTTTTTATTAGTTTAAGGACAAAATATAAACAATATAGACAGTTTAAAGACTGAATACAAATGAATAATTAAAATTTCTAACAAAACATTTTCCCGTGAAAAATAAATCAATGACATTTGCTAAAAAGTACGAACCACCAATCCACACATAGAACTCAAATTTCATTTATTAGTTATACCGACCTATATTTATATTTAGGGGTGTTCATTGGTCCAAAAACTATATCAACTCGAGACATGGACCAAATATTGGGCTGATAAATTGGTTAGGGTTTGAGCCGAACTCAATTAAGAATTTATTATTTATATATAAAAGAAAAGTTAAGTAAAGGGATTAATTTTAAAACAATAATAATTAAATTCGATAGTTTTGCCAATCTCGAAAAATGATTGGGTCTATCAATGTAATCCGAACTGCAAAAATACAGATCGGATTTCGAATTTACATGAGTTTGGTCTAAATTGCTATTTTACCGAAGACAGACCGAACCAATTCTATTCGATCCGAGCCAGCGAACCGGGCCAAATTTTATATAACCCGTCAATGATAGTTGTGTATACTCAAAACTTAGTCCATGTTGTCCCAATTGAAAACACAAGCTAGCCCCAATCAAACGGCCCAAGCCCACACACAAAACGGTGACATACCCGACCCGACCCGGATTAAAAACCCAAAACCCACACTGTTTCGGAGAAGTAGGGTTTGTAAGAGAAGAGAGCTCTCGTCTTCGAATTAGGGTTTTGGAATCGGAAGCAACAGACTCGGAGACTCTCAGATTCAGCGAATATGGATTCTTTCTCGTCTTCTTCATCATCGTCTCTATCGTCGAAGCCATCGGCTGAGGACATCATGGACTCCGTCAGGACGCAGCTTGCTCAGGCCTATGCCGAGGAGGTCATCGAGGTACTCTCTAAATTTTCTCTGAATTTATTATTATTTTTCGTTTTTTTTGCTATCATTATTGTTCAGTGATGATGATGATGATCGTGATACAGTTTTTTTTTTTTTTTTTTTTTGTGTGTGTGTTCGATTTTTGTTGTTTGTGATGTGTTTGTACTTGTCTATTTGAGCTCATTGATTTGATTTTTCTATCAAAAAGCTTTGATTATGGATTTTCAATTACTTTCATGCATGCTGTTTAGTTATTCAAATGCTGTTTTATTTTTAGCTAAGCTGAAAATTCAGTTTGTGGATTAGTTATGTTAGGAGTTGAAAATTCGAGGTTGTTCATGATTGGAAAAAATTAGCTCCATGTGCTAGTTTGATATGCAATATGGTGGTGTCTGTATTAGCTACTCTATGTTGCATAGACACAGGTACGAGATACGGGACACGACACGGATGCGAAGAGGCTCACAGTTTTTATAAAATTATAAACTCAGAGACATTATATGCTAAGAAAACGTTTAATACTAATAAATGAGAATTTATATTTGCAATGTTAGTGCATATAAGTTACATAACGTCATTCTTGTCAATGTGTTTTAGACTGTTGGACACGTCCAATTAATTCATTTTTAGAAGAAAAGGAATGGGGGATACATAAGGTGTTGGACACGTGCCCGCTTAAAAAATTAGCAGACATGTAAAATCAAGTGTTCAACACATATCCGAAGAGTGTCTAAATGTTCAAGTGTTGGATATCTATCGGACACAGATATGTTGAGAAGATGAGAGTGTTTGTGTGGGCTACTAGGTTGGGTCTCTACTTTTTTATAAAATTCTGTTATCTTCCAATGAATGTCTTACTGTTTAGCTGAATGCCCGAATGTCCTGACGTCATTTTATGGATTACTGTTTACATGTGATTTTGATTTTTGCCTATGATATGAGTCAAAAGCATGTAATATAAGCTCTAAAATCATGTTTTGCTTTTCAATTTTGTTTCCTGTGAATATGTAGTTTACTTTGCTTACACGCCTATTGTCCCAAAATGACTGTCTACTTTCTCTAAACTTTCTGTCCCAAAATGAGTCTTGACTTTATATTTTTGTAACGTATCCATGAATTACTAGATATATTTTTAAGATAAGTGAGTTAAACTTCTTAAGTTTATTACAACTAAACCATGTGGGAGTATGTGAGGAAAATTTAAGCTCCAATTAATTTTATTTCACTCGCATGATTTGTGAAACAAAATTGTTTTTTTCTTCTTCGTGAGAGTGGCTTCATTGGAGATTGAAAGTTTTTTCTGTGGTTATATGCCTTTTATTTCATGATTTACATGCTCAAATTTGATTTATTTGGCTTATTTACGGAGTGTGATTATCCATTGTTTCAGACTATAAGAGGGAAGTGCTTCGACAAGTGTATCACAAAACCGGGATCAAGCCTGAGTGGGAGCGAAAGTAGTTGCATTTCAAGGTGTGTGGATCGCTATATTGAGGCCACTGGTATCATTAGCAAAGCCATTTTTAGTCATCAACGCTGAAGCTCAGGAGCTGAACCTAACCTTGCAGCATGTTAAAGCCGCTGCTTGGTATTTCCATCGAGTTTCTTATAGTTTTTTACGAGAACAAATATTCCCTTTGACTATTCGTTTTATGTAGTTGAATATCTTCTATGGAAATTTAGTCTCTGAGGTTTTTGATAGCGATATTTCATTACTTTATCAATGATATTTGACTGTACACTTCGTGACAATGAAATAATATTTTGATTGTGTTTTGTTGGTTCTATAGTAATTTGAAAACATAGCAGAAAGTAACGAAAGCTGTTACTTCAAGTGATAAACAGAAACTATCGACCATTCTTTCCACAAACTCCTTTCTTTTCTTCATCTCTTTCTTCTGCTTCTCATACCGGATAAAACCCTTCTCGATGTTGTCTAGATTTGTGGTCCGTGAGCTGTACAGAGCTTGATTCAAAACCAGCGAACTTTTTCTCCCGCTAAGGTGTGCACCGTTCATGTCTTCTATAATCATGCTTATCTCTTTCCATCTCGTACTATCCGGTTTTTCCCCTAGCTTGCATCTAGTGATGATAGTACACTTAGCTAACTTCTGAGGTAACACATTCTCGTCCACCGGCACAATGCACCCAAAACTGATCATGTAGTCCCCTTCTGAGGGCCAGCTTCTCTGTACCATTATCGGCTTCCAGCTCGAGAGATTCACAGCATTGCCCGTCTTCTTGTCCAGAAGTACCCAACTCAACCTCAGGTCGTTCACTAGCTCTCTACAACGATCCTCTTTCCATTTCCCATCTTCCACTTGTGTCGTGCTTGGTTGACCTCTCCTTTCGTCATTAGGATCTTCGTATCCGTTGTCTTCTTCGTCGTAGTTGTAGCTCAACAGGTCCAGCTTGAAAGGACAATCCGAAAACCATCTCTGTCGGTCATCATCCCCTACCTTGTCGATATCCACAGCTTCAGGTATGCCGTCCAAAACCCTTGAAAGCACACACTTCTCTCTGTAGTAAACATCTATAAGCGACGCGAAATCTGATGGAGAGACATAGGGTTTTGATTGTTTGCTGTTTTGTGGCTGCGTAGTTTTGTTTTCCTTACCTTTGATATGTGAAACCAGTGGATACGAGTCTCCATAGAATTTCCCGAAACCAGCTGAGAGGAGGCTCTGTGCTTCCTCGAGCTGTGTAGAAGGCCATGTTGAATTGCATAACTGTCTCCATAACCCTTGTTCCCGAGCTATTTGCAGGAAACCATTGCAGGTACAGGAAGCTGCAGCCAGCGCCGGGCCATCAAGTCTCGCCACGATATCCGCCAGAATATCCCGAGGAAGGCGCGTAAAAGGGTTCAAAAGCAACGCCTCCATTTCACCAGGTACACTTCAATTTCTCGCTCCTTTCTTATATCTGCAATAACAATACATATGCTTGTAGCTGCGTAAGCATACATATATATAGAATACAGATATTTTATATGTTGAAATAGTGTTGAAATAGTATTGAAATATCAGAATAGGCGTGTTGGAGCTGTAAATGATAAGACAGAAAGAAACTACGTGCCTGCAGGGAGACACTATGCTATGTTACATACCGTGTTTAGTCAAATGATTAAGTAGTAAGTTTTGAAACAGATTAAGGGTCAAAATCGATGATTACGTGTGGTATGATGTGTTTGAGTATAATAATTGTACGTGTTGCGAAGACAGGTCATGTGGATATATACAAAATGTGAATGAAAGTGACATATTTTGTGGAAATGGTGAGGATAGGAATTAGACACTAATCTTTTTTAGCCTATGAGTTGCGGTTTGGTATGTGTTGCTTTCGTCCATTTGCTTTTGTCTTTACGCTTTTTGCAACGGTTGTTCATTACGTATCAAAAAGTGGTATTCTGGGTTTTGAGATATATATGTATGTGTGTGTGAAGGATTTTGAGATCGGTTTTTGAGATATGTTGTTTTCACATTGTTCAAATTTATTTTGCATTTTTATGGCCCAAAGTTGAAGCCCATGGGCTGGCCCACAGAATTTGTACTATATGGGCCTAGTTGTTCTGTTGGATTTGGCTCCTAATTTTCCATACTAGTTTTCTGATTTCTTACCTTGGGCCAAGTGTGCTCGGGCTCGAGCCTAAGCATACAGCATCAGAAAACACACGTGTTTTTATCATGCTATTTTTTGCCGGTCATTGGCGTTTTGTGCTCGTGTCTAAACAAAATTGGCCAAAAATGCATGTCTGGTTAGACCATGATTTAATCGGGTTGGGGCAGTGCGTCATTTTTGCCAACAATGTTTGCAATATACTAAATACGTTTGTCATCCCATGAGATTTTAAATCGGATTTGGGTAAGTTATTTCTCTGGACTCAATTTATAACGACCTAACCTTATATTCAAATGTATTGCTTTAAATTTTTGAATCGATAAGTGTAAACATAACGAATGTGACCAAATGAATAAAATCGGCCGAGTGGAAATTTTTTTCATCCATGCCCGCCCAAAATAAATAAATGGTCGAATTTTAGCTTATGCTAAGCTATTAATGAGATGATGACACCTTATTAAAAATATTGAATTCAGGTGAGACGTTCTGCTTCCACAAATTCACTCGAGTCGGTATGGTTAAAATATAATGTAATGTCACCATCTTATTAGTCTGGCCTAATTCAAGCTTTATCATATAAATATCTTTGTATTTTTATCGATGATGTTTTAGTCTTAGGGTACCATAATAAAAATAAAATAAATAAATACTATATATTGTGAAGCAACCCATGTGACAAATAATGTGGAGGATCAGATTTCAACAGTCAATTATTTGCACTTTGATTGATTTATATTAGCATGTGACTCTCTGTGTCCCAAAAATCAAGAACACCCACCTCATTTTTTTATTTTTTAAAACACCTCATGGTCTTAAGGACAAGTTCATGTGTAAGTACAATTATTTTTGTATTCATTAACTCACCATTCTCTTACATATATATTCAGTAAAGTTAGGTACATTCAACATTAGGAGGAAGAAGAAAAGGGGTTGATTGTGGAGTGCTCACTTAAAATATAATAGTATAAAATATTATTCATTTTTCTATAAATTTGCAACACAAAATTTTAAATATATTAAGAAATATATAATTTAATGAAAGATAACATTTTTTTCGAAGTTTGTACAAATTTATGTAGCCTATTTTTCTTGTGATTCAAAAATAAGTTTAAATGAATAATAACAATACAATATATATGATATCGTCACTCTTCTTTGAATATTTGTTGTGCAGCAGATTATTTACGACATATATTAAAATTGGCGTAATGTGATTTGACAAAATCGTCAGTACAATAATTAGCATGTCATATATTATTTATTGACACATCATTATTTACTAATATTTTTGTACAATAATGAGACATAATTCATCAAGTTATACTACATTGTATTTTTTCTTTAAAGGGTTAAACTACATTGTTAAACCAACATATTCATTATATATCATATATTTTATATTTTATATTTTATATTTTATATATATTGGCCACATGGCCACCATCTAATTAAATTTGCAATTGGGTCTCTAAGTATTTACAGTCAAATCTTGTAGAAGATTTGATATTATATTATATGTAACATGCTGCCCAATTAAATTGACTTTATTATATAAGAAATATATAAAGTTTTGTAAACACCCAAACAAATTTAATGCAAAACACATATTTTCAACCCAACAGTTTCAAACTTCACAATAACATAAATAAATAAAAACTGAAACAATTAATTGAAAGTTAATCATTTGAGTTAGTAAGTTTTGATTTTAACCTACTAGTTTACTTTAATTAACTAGACAATATTATAAATTAAATCAGCCAGTTGGATCTACATCATTATATTTTTTAAATGGATAGTAAAAAACTAAACCACATTTAAGAATCGAATAAAATTGTTTGTACATTTTTTTATTTGTCCTTTTAAAAAGTGGCATGTTTGGGGAGCCAGATTAATATAGTATAGTTTTAAAATATTATATTGGAGAATAAATGATAATTAGACATGAAATTTTAACAAAATTTTTTTTTGGTTTTGTAGTGTAGTGGACGACGTATTGTTTGTGAAGTCATGTCACCACGTCATTGATGACGTCATGCTTCCAGTCCACATCACCAAATTGCAAATGTTTCGAAACTCTCAATTAATTACTATTATACGATATTTTGTTTCATTGTGTGTGTCAAAATTAAATTTTATAATGTCCTTTTTAAACAAATTATTTTGTTATTGTATTTATGAAAAATTATGAATGTTTTTAATTTTATTATATTTTGTACCAAATGATGTATAACTGTACACAACAAATATATATGTAGTATATTTTTATTTAAAATTTAGTCTAAACGAGTAATAATCCAACAACTATTATGTCATTGTCTTTTCATGAATATATAACGTGAAACACCTAATTATAATATATACGGTAAACTAAGAGTGTTGTAATTCAACCGAATTATATATAAATAGTTGACCATTAGTTTTATAATATTTATGACATATAGAATTACTTGTTAGTTAATCCAACCATAATTAAATGAATTCAAATGTTTGACTTTCATTTTAAAAATATCTTACATGAGCTGCATGATAGTTTTGTTTGAAGTTAAAAAAAGTTGAAATGGCACTCCAACCTCAATACCAATCTTAGAGAAATGGCCACACAAACAAAAATGAGTAATATGAAATTGCTAGTTCATACAAGTTTGAACAACTCAATATAATAATGTTCTTTTAACTTATTTTAGATATTTTTCTAACTCTCAACATCGATGTCACTTGTAGATCAATTGAGACAACGTTACTTAAGATAAATTTGAATTCTCGTGTTTAAAAGTTTAAAATTACTCCCGTATTAAAACTTATTAGTTAGGAAGATGTTCATTGCCCTTATAATTTTAGCCTCGTCTCAAATTAATCAATTGACGCATAATACAATGACCGAACATTGAATCATAGTCGGTCTTATGTTGAACCTTCGTATAATTAGTCGTTGGATCACTCTGCACCGAATAATTAAAATAATAAAGATAACACTGATAAATACCTCCAAAAGTGTAGTTGACAAGCTTAATCCTCCTACCTACCATATCATACACAATAAATGAATTAAAAAGAAAAATTCATTTTCTTATCTTACTTTCAAGTTTCAACATCTACCACATGTCTAATTAGTTAGTCCACACACTCAAACTACTTATTTATAGTATGGATTACCTACTAACAAGTTTTTTGCTACATCACTTTGGCCATGTTCACATCATCATGAAAATGCAATTGCTCATGTATAAATCAAAAGGCCAATTCTCCCCAAATATATATACATGATCTGGTCCGTATTTTTGTACAGTAGATCCGGTCCAATTGAAAAATTGGTCGAATTTATAATTTTTAAGTTAGATTGAATTTCAGATGTCTGCGAGTCCAGTTTCAAATTGTCACCTCCACTGATAATTGACCGAAAAACATTTCAAGCCACAAATTCAAATACAGTAAATCTCGATGTCTCACTCATATCCAATTTCTATACAACTCGCTACTCTGAGCAACATTCTAAAATATAATTTCACAGTACATAATTTTTGAAAAGCAACCCAAGAATTTTGGTGCAAGAAACAAAATTGAGTTTTCATAATTATAAAACAAAAACACGTTGTGTGCGTCCCTACCGACACGGTCACAGGCACTGACGTCATCCACGCGACGTCATCATGGTTCGGACACATTAAAATTCACACGATTCCGTATGTTGTTGTCGTGTCGATGACGAATCATTGAGATTCAGTTTCAGTTTCTATAAAAAGCTGTCCACTTCACCTCCCCAAACCCATCTCCACCTCCTCAATCTTCGGCGCCTCCTAATTTACTATTCTGCCCCCAAAATTGCAGCAATGGCAGCTACTACTTCAAAGCTTTTGCTCACCGACCTCGTCGCCGGCGTTAAGCATGTTCCGACCAACTACATTAGACCCTTCTCCGACCGTCCGAATCTCGCCGCCGTCAAGGTCTCTGTTGAGGGGTCTATTCCTCTCATTGATCTCCAAGGGCTTAATGGTCATTCCCACTCCGACGTTATTGAACAAATTGGTCGGGCTTGCGAGCATGACGGCTTTTTTCAGGTACGTTGTAATACCATAGTCTTTTTTTTTAGCAAGCGTAACAGTCGAGACTCGAATATGAAGACTCAAAAGAATAGCAAGCGCGTTAAGCCACTTGCATTGTTGATGTACGTTACAATATCATAGTTCATAACTTTCTCATTTATTATAATTTTCTTTTCTTGTAGATAAAAAATCATGGAATACCGGACGCTATGATTGAGAGAATGTTGAAGTTGGCCCGGGAATTTTTCGGGCTGCCGGAGAGCGAGAGGATGAAGAATTACTCCGACGACCCGTCGAAGAGCACGAGGCTCTCCACAAGCTTCAATGTCAAGACTGAGAAAGTGTCCAATTGGAGGGATTTTTTGAGGCTCCATTGCTACCCTCTTGAAGATTATGTTCATGAATGGCCCACCAATCCTCCTTCTTTTAGGTAATTAATACAATAACCTGAAAGAATCAGCACATCTAACACGTAAAACTAAAAGCTTATAACTCGCTTCGAAACCTAAATTGTTAGCTCTAACCAGTTGGTGGACTAATACTGAATCTGAAAAGAAGTTTCTCTTTTTATTCGACAAAATCCAAAAATGGGAACGGAAGAATCGGCAGGAACCGAAGCCTCATCTCCCTAAGCTGATCGACGCACATTTTCTTATTGACTCGTTGTTTTCAGGGATGACGTGGCAGAGTATTCTAGAAATGTGAGAGAGTTGGTGTTGAAGCTTCTAGAAGCAATATCAGAGAGCTTGGGGTTGAGGAAGGAGTACATAGGGAGTAGGTTGGGGAGGCATGGGCAGCACATGGCTCTAAATTATTATCCACCATGTCCACAACCAGAGCTGACCTATGGGTTGCCAGGTCACACTGACCCTAACCTCATTACCATTCTTCTCCAAGATGATGTTCCTGGCTTGCAGGTTCTCAGGAATGGCAAGTGGATTGCTGTCAACCCCATCCCCAACACCTTCATTGTCAACATTGGTGACCAAATGCAGGTACTTTATTATCACCAGAACCAATGCGTGCAAGCAGAGCTGACAGTTCAAGTTTTGAGTTTGTTTCTTTTAGGTTTGAGTTTGTAAAGCCTGACCCGGCCTGAAAGAGGTGTAGGTTTACGTGGGTATATGACGTGGCAAATCTGAATTCCGGGTCAAAGTGCCTAACCCGATCCAAAAAGGGTGTAGGGTTGTGTGAGAAGCCCAAATTTTAGGTGTAAAACTTAATACAACCCCAACCCATTGGAGGTGGTGGCAATTCGGGTTTTGGGTTGATTTTCTTCTGTTTAGATTAATTTAGAGGTGACAATTAAAACTTTAAGGCAAAAAGGGTTAATCCAAACTTGATACTTATGGGTGCAAGTTGGGTTTTACATGCAAAACCCGCATAATTTGCAAGTGAAACGCATATCTCATACCTATTTTGAATCGGGTTCAAACTATGCATCTTCAACCCAAACCTGAAAAATCTGTATCCAAAACTCAAATAGAGCCCAACCCAAACCTCAAACATCTTGATCCAAAACTAAAATAGAGCCCAACAATTTGGACACGTACCTATGGACACTCAAAACCTTACCCAAATTTTGCGGGTTTGAATCACATAAAATGAATCTAGCATGTTTCTTGAGAAATTGTGGGTCATGATGGGGCAAATCCGAACCCAACACGCAGCCCAAAATCCACTATCCAAACAAACCGGTCTTTCAATCCGGATCAGATCATTTCACCACAAACCCAAAAAATCGGGCATTGATTCTGAGTCGAAACCCGAATCGTCAGCTCTATACAGACCGTGTCACAAACTTAAAAGTTACAATTGAATCATCAACTATCAATTCAAACATTTAATTGACCGTTTGCTTCTGTTTTCGTTTCTCGCAGGTGCTTAGCAACGACAAGTACAAGAGTGTGCTTCACAGAGCAGTAGTGAACAGCAACAAGGATCGCATATCGATCCCGACATTTTACTGTCCATCGCCTGAAGCTGTGATTGGTCCCGCCAAGGAGCTCGTCGATCACGACCAAGAAGCTGTGTTCAGAGACTTCACGTACGAGGAGTACTATGATAAATTCTGGAACAGAGGCCTTGCTAAAGAGTGTTGCTTGGACTTGTTCAAAGCTTGATCTTTTCTACTTTATTTAGTTGCTCTAACAACTGGTTAGTAGAGTTTTGATGATTTTCGTAGATCTAGACGCGGGATTCACTCAATTCTTACTCGAACTTTGGTTATTCTTACTTCATTCTCGATCCGTGTCCTACATAAAAAGAAAACGTTGCACTAGAATTCACTTCGCTTCCCCGGTGTGAGACTAAGTGAATCAGAATTACAAAATGTAATGATTTTGTTTATTTATGTTGGTTCATTTCGGTCCGGTCCTATCTATGATCAAATTGTGAGTTTGTGACCAATCCAATCTTCAACCTGGTTTAACAAATGTTTGATCCGGTCCGGTCCTAATGTAACTGAAATCAATGATTCATAAAAAGAAAACAAGTGAAATGACAACTTTACCCTTGTACAATACCAACCAAAACAAAAGAATTTAGCAAGTTCTATGAATATCCACCAATCCTAAATGCCAATCAAAACACAACCCTAACAACATTAACACATTTCTCATAATCACGAAAATGATCGAGATTTAAATCTATTGACTGTTCTATTTGAATCGGCACATGACTAATGTTATGTTCTCTTCTGATATAGTCTATGACCTTATCAAGACAACCCTAACAACATTAGCACATTTCTCGTAATCACGAAAATGATCGAGATTTAACAGAGTAACTATCGAATCGTTGATTCCAATCTACTGGCGTTCTATTTGAATCGTCACATGACTAATGTTATGTTCTCTTCTGATATAGTCTATGACCTTGTCTAGCACCATATCAGCATCAGCATCAGGCTTGATCTTCACATGACAAGCAAGCAAAATCTTACCAACAGTTATGGCCCAAATGTGGAGCTCGTGGACCGCCAGGACCTCATCCATCTCGCACAGCCCCTTCTCGAGGCTCGTTGCATCGATCTCTCTAGGCGTGCTCTCCATCAGAACCTCAAGAATGTTCCGGAGCATCCTGATAGTTGTCGCGAGAACAATGACGGAGAATATGAGCGTGCAGATTAGGTCGATGATCTTCCACTCGGGTTTGTACCATATTACTGCTCCCCCGATCATCACTCCCACGCTCTGGATGGAATCGCCCAGCACGTGGAGGTACGCGCCTTGCACGTTGATATTCCTTTGCTTCTTCGGGTTTTTCTCTTCTCCAAAGCAGGTTTTGACAAGAGGTTCGGTGACAGAGTCATCGTGATCGTGATGGTGATGATGGGTTGTGACACTGATCTCATGTCCATGTCCATGTCCATGATCGTGCCCGTGCCCGTGCCCGTGTCCATGTCCATGACCATGATCGTGACCCAACAGAAAAGCCATAGCAATGTTAACCAATAACCCGAAAGCTGAGACAATGAACATAAGCCGGCCCTGAACCTCACCAGTTTGGTGAATGAGTCTTGCAATGGCTTCATACACGAGTATCCCAGCAAGAAGCCAGATCATCTGAATTGACACCAGTGCCCCGAGAATCTCGATTCTGAAAAAGCCATAAGACTGGCGTGGAGTCGCTTCCCATCCCGAGGCCCAGAGCGAGAACAACGAGATGGCGAACGCTGCAACATCTGATAAGAGATGGGCTGCATCAGTTAAGATTGCGAGGCTGTTGGCTTTAATGCCTCCAACGACTTCCACGCTCATGAATATCACACAGAGCACGACTGCCATAACAAGTTTGCGCATAGAGGCTGACCGTTCCTTTGCGTCTTTTGAGCTGGCTGTGGCGTCTGAGAAGCCACAGGGCGCTCCGCCACAGACCTTGCTCACGCTGATCCCCTCCATAGCCGGCAAAGCACCATGCACTTCAATTTTATGCCCGTGATCAGAATGATGTCGATCCATCTGAAAGTTAACGGTAACACCAACATAAAAGCATTAATCCAAATAAAATTTGAACATAAAATCAACGCACAACGATTTATGCATGTCCACGGTCACACTAAGGAATTCGGTTTCCTGATCCGAAACCACAAACCCAGCAATAAAATCTTGCATTGCGGATATAAACAACTTGGAGACGAAGAGATTAATATATGACACAAAACGGGATCCAGAAAGTTCACTTAGAACAACTAAGAGAGAGATAAAGAGCACTCAAATAACATCTGATATAATCACAAACACCTTAAAACTGTCGAAAGATAAATTTATGAAGCCTATATTTGTGATGTAACTAGAGGAACCAAACAAAAAGATCATGCTTGAAATACAAATCCCAAAAGTCTAACCACTTTCATTGTAATATCGATTAATGATTTAATGAAGGGCACCAATACGAGATATCGGACAAAGCTATCTTCGATGTATTTGGGGCAAAATGCATTTTCTTAACTCAATTTGGATGAACCAATATGGATCAAATGCAGGCATCAAAACTCATGATCAATAAGATCTTCAAACACCCGTAAACAAGCTATATAATGAACTAACTAACCAAAGGAAAGCTCTAACGAATAGATTACCTGATTCAACACACAACAATTACAAAGATACCTCAATACCTACAAAACCGACCGAAGCAACACTCTAAGGTAGAGTTTCGATTAAAGTTTTGGAATGAGAATGGGAATCAAAATTGGACATTCTCAATCCAGAGTACCAAGACGGCAAGAAGTCAATTCTTGAACAAAAATTCTAATCCAAATGCTACCGAAGTTTGTGATACATAGACAAACCAAATTCAACCCACAACACTGAGCAGACCTCAAACCCTACCAATACCAAAAGAAAGGTTCTAACGGATAGAAAACAATTCAGCACATACCTCAATACCTATAAAACCGACCAAAGCAACACTCTTAAGGTAGAGTTTCGATCAATAGTTTTGGAATGAAAATGGGAATCAAGATTGAAATTCCCATTACAGAGTACCAAAACATCAATTCTCGAACAAATTTTTTAATCCAAACGCTACTGAAGTCTGTGACAACAGATAAACCCAATCCAACAAACAACACCAAGAAGACCTCAAATCCTACCAATACCATGAATTGAAACCTTCCTCAAACATCACACAGAGATCAATCAATGTAACGAAACAAAGAGATAAACAGAACCCACAACCCAAAATCTATCTATCTACAAAGTTGTCAACAACCCAGAACTCAATTTCACTCAATTTTTATATATACAAAAATAAAAAAAACAAATCACAGAAACAAAGAGGTACCCACTACAAAATCAACACTCAGGATCTGAAAAAACTGGACTTTTTACCCAAAAAATGATCAGATTCCCACAGATTTAGCAAAAATCAGGACATGGGCAATTCTGAAACGAGTAAAAAATTAAGAGATTAACAATAAGGAGTAGGTATATACCAGGATTCGATTCGATTCGAGGTTGGGCTTGCGATCCTCAGATTAATTTTCTCTGGAAAATCGAAACTGTAGTACATGAAATTTATTGCTCTTTGTATTGATGACGAGGAAGATAAGGAGAGAATCAGCAAAGTTACTAAGCAGTTAATTTGTAGATTATGTTAGCAACTTTGCTTTGATTTTTTGTTGGGTACTCATCGATTGCAATTAATTACGCACCCTATCATTGGACTTATCTTCATTAAGTTTTTGTAGACAAAATCATATTTTGTCATAAGTTGACTTTGGGTAATAACACGCTACCTAGCATACTAATGCAGGTTGCGCTAAGCGGTTTAAGCGCTTCGCATTCTCTTAGATGTCTCAGGTTCGAGTTTCCTTTCATGCGGTATGGGGTTGGTAATATGTGACCTAGCATAAACACGACAACAATATTAGCGGATGCAATCACATATATTGGCCAGACTAATTTTCGAGATGGACATGTCTCGAGAAGAACACGGGTTGGTTGAACCAGATCAAACAAACCCGTTTGAATGTGCAAAATAGACCTATAAAATCTTAAAACTTACTACTTAAACAAAAATGAGTCTCTTTTTGACTTATACGCTAAACCGGCAAGAAGGACATATCTCGAGGAGAACACGAGTTGGCTGAATCAGATCAAATAACCCGCTTGAATGTGCAAAATAGACCTATAAAATCTTACAACTTGCTATTTAAACAAAAATGGGTCTCTTTTTGACTTATACGCTATACCCGCAACACATTGCCTCAACTCAATTCAAAACCCGAATAAATATCTTCAATATTTTTGTCAATCCGTTGATAGATAAGTCGAGTCGTGTAGCTCAAATGATAAAAAAAATTATGCGACCTAGCATAAACACGACAACAACATTAGCGGATGCAGTCACACATATTGGCGGGACAATTTTTCGAGATGGACATATCTCGAGGAGAACACGAGTTGGCTGAATCAGAAAAACAAACCCGCTTGAATATGCAGAATAGACCTATAAAATCTTAAAACTTGCTACTTAAACAAAAATGGGTCTCTTTCTGTCTTATACACTATAGCCGCAACACATTGCCTCAACTCGATTCAAAACCCGAATTGCTGTCTTCAGTATTCATGTAGATAAGCCGTGTTCGTGTCGTGTAACTCATCTGTGTGGTTGGGTGTTGAGTGGTCATTGTCTATGTGATTCATATGATATGATCTCATAGAATAATAAATGAAACGTGCAAGGATGGACTCTTACCTGATTTTACATGCATACATTTTTGTGACCTCACACAACGAGAGAATGCAAATACTGGTGAAACAACAAATTGAAATTCATGAAATCTTAAATTCATAATACTATTTTTTTAAAATCATGACGGACACAGAATTTTACTTGGCGGTCAGATTGGATTTTGTTTTGGAACTTTGGTACTTTTATTTTGACCAACTCGGTATATTGATAAAAAGTACTGATTGCTTATTAAAAAAAACAAAGAATTTTACATCAACAAAAGTAAAAAAAAAAATGATAGTCCAAGCAAAAAATAATTAGTACACCTTAATAAAAATACACATACTGGTAGGACATTATTGGACCTGAACCCATAAAAAAATTGTAACTCTATTCGTGTTTTTGCGGATTTGGTTGCATGAACTAGACACAATCAAGGGTCGAGTTGTGTCGGGAAAACCAAACTTGCACGTATCTATACACATTTTACATGTAAAATTCAAATTTTGATACGGAATTTACAACATTTACCCCCCTTCGAATCAAGTTTGGATTGTCAAGTGTACTTTAGCTGTTGGGAAACAAAAATCTTACAACAAAACGACACCGTTTTTACTGAAAGAGATCCCAACAACAAGTTATGGGCCAATTTTTATTCAGCCCAAAGGTACCTAACTCAATTCATAAAATTTTAAAAGCCAACTACACAAAATTAATTAAAATTTTAGCTTCTTCTAGAAGATTTTTTTAATTATTTATTGAATGGCACAAGTGTCAATAAAGATAAACATTACTACTATTGAACCTTTTTTCTTTTTAGGGGACTTTTTAAGACCTTAAAGTTGAAACTTTTTCCTCAAAAGTACCAAAAACAAATGTTGGATCGTAAAGGATATATAATATGATAATCTGAAATATAATCACATGATTTAAAAACAATTCACACCAAATTTATGCATGGGATCTAATTATGTGAATATGTAATTACTTTTTTGCTACAACCAAAATATAATTCTAAGTTTGAGGGCCTTTGAAAAATATAATATTCTCCTTAAAAGTTAAAACTGGCCTTAAACTACACATAATATGTTTTATATATATATATATATATATATATGTCACGCAATTGTCTCGTCATTTTTTACCCATAAGTTTATACAAAATTTAGAGCATTTATTTTTTTTATTATATCTATTTTTAAGGTTTAGTTATGTCTTTTACTTTCACCTTGTTATAATTAATTAATTCATAAGATAATTGAAATAAGACAAAAAATCCTCAACACCAACCCATCCATCCAATACATGTGGTTGCGAAGTGGGTTCATTATGGATTTGTTAATGCAAAATCTGTATGTAAGTCATTTTCATGGACAGACATTACATTAGGTTTATTTATTATTTTATTAGAGTCCAAAAATGTCTATTTTGCAATAAAAATAATATATACTATTGTCATCATTATATAGCCGACCCACTATCTCAATTCC
>JAYMTF010002636.1:0-17503 GCA_036897485.1 Pelargonium nanum | reverse complement strand
TTGGAAAAAGTATAAAACCTAATCCCCTCTCTCATCTTCTTTCTTCTTCATCTGTACGCAGATCCGCCGTCAGACCAGGTGAGTTGCTTCGTCGATTTTGATTTAGCCGATGGTGGTGTTGTCGTTGTTTATTAGGACAGAGTAGCTATTGTTATACTTTGTGTGTGTGATGAAGTAGATTCTATGAAAGAGTTTCAAAAGTTTTGATTTTTTCTATATATAATTATATATCTATAAATAATATTTTAAAATATGAAATAGCAGACCCGGCCGACCCGGTGATATGACCGGTTCGACGACCGGGTCGGCTTTTAAAACATTGATAATTTTTTGCATGAGTGGTGGTCAAGCTGCGACGACTGACACATGTAATTTTACATACACTAGTAAATGAGCCCGTGCGATGCACGGGTTGTATATGCACAAATGTTTTTATTTTATTTTTTAAATAGATAGTAATTATCATAGTATGACTGATAAAAAAATAATTTACATTTTATTATACTTTTTTTAAGCATACATTTTACTATACTTCATTTTGATGCAACACTAAAAAAAAACATAAAATATCTAAAATAATGGAGACGTTTGTGATCATTTATGAATCAATTTTGCATTAAATTTTTTTATCATAATTAATTACCCATTACATATTTAAAGGATATGAATTTTTTTTAGCTATTTAAAAGAAAGACTTGTGTTAAAAAAAAAAGACTTTTTGGTTTCCAAAACGGTTATGTACTTATGTCAAACTAAATTCATTTTATTAATAAATGAGTCTTTATTTCTTATAAAGTTAAACGTGGTGAAAGAAACTGGTAGTTACTATTTCTACTTCTTCTTTTTTTCATTCTTTTATTTATTTATTATTCATTTTTTCCTTGTTATTCGTTTTTCTCTTTTTTTTTCACTAATTACTATTAAATTATTTAATAAGCATATTTTTGTCTTCCATATATCTAGATCACAAAATATTTTGATACATAACTTTATTATTTTTTATTAAATTTGCACTTATGGGTATATACTAAGGTTTCATTTAAAATTCATTTCATTTTAAAAAAATTCATTTAAAATTTTAAAAAATTGTTTTTAATGCAAATTTTGTTTGTCACTTTGTCTTTGTCTTACTAATTAATGTAAAAAGTCAGAATTTCTAAAACAATATTAATCATTAGAATTGTGAACTATAATTTGAAAAGAATTGTATTTTATATGTTATTTTTTTTCCAAAACATTTTATATGTCATTTTTAACTTTAACTCATAATATTATAGTAGTATGATACATACCCAAACAAAACACACTTGAGACACTATCTTCTACACAATAAATATATATTATTATTAAGGATAGGACATAACTTCTTACTTGCATGATGAATATATTATTTTATTTTATTTTTATACAAACCAGTAGGTTGTAGACAAATTATTTTTTCTTATAGTGTAATAAATAGACATTACTATTTTAAATCAACCAAAAATTACGTAGACAGTAGATCATCATAAAAATATGCGCATCAATTTTCTAATATCTAATAAGTATTGTATATCATTATTTCAAATAGATATAAAATAGTGCACATTCCTTTTATTAATATATTTTATTATTTTAAACAAACTTATACGTAGAAATATTACATAAAAATACAATACTTTGCCGCTTGAAGCTAATTAAATCTAAGAGTTTATCATCGCCGGAGAGGAATAACAAACTTTCCTATCTTCACGTCAAGCTTTGTCCACTCTTGCCCTATTACACATCCTTATCCGTCGTGAGTAGCACCAACTAACTCCTCCATTGCTTTGTTGTCGCTTTAAAATCGATCAATTTCGAACCTTCAACACTCAAAGCAAAAAGCCAAAAACACATGAATATGACTTCCATATCCTTCTTCAATATGTTGTTATAGCATTGGTAGGTTTTGTTTGTTTTGGTTGAGAAAACACTCTTGCTTGTTTTGGCTGAGATAAAGTGAAAAACTATTGCTATGAGGGATTGACAATCTGTACCTTGGAATTGGTCATTCAAGCTTGTTTGTTGTGGTGTTCATTAGTTGTAATTTTTATTTATTATTGTGCAAAATACTTCTATAGTTTTATCTTTCAATCTCAATCACATGGTTCACACGTTTGTAACATTTTGTATCATATTTACTCTTATGAGAAATGAAATAACAAATTTAGTTTCGTGCATATTCATCTTAAGAACACGAATAACAATGAATATCATATTTATTCTTTGAAACAAAAATTGAAATAGCAAAAATAAAGTTATACCTTTTATTTTAAGAACTTACAATAAAAACATATAATATGATAATTGACTTGTGTAGAAATGAAAATTACCTGATGATAATTTGCTCATTTGACATGAGTTTGGTACGGTGGAAGATGAAGAATGCAATTTATGGAGTCCTGTAGAAAATGAAAAGATAAAATGTTTATGTGGAGATGAAGATGGAGAATGTGTGTTGAAATTAAGTACCTTGTAGAATATGCATAGATCAAGAGGCATGATGGAAGAAATAAATAAATAGAGAAAACTAATGATTAGTGTCTTCTTGGTTACTCACAACTTCTATTAGCTATAGGAACTTGAAGAATTGTTTAGATCTAATGTTTTCTTCTATTGCAATATATCTTATATATATTAGTGATTGTTATAACTAATATTATTACTCATTACTATTAGTTAATAGATTTTTCATTTGTAACTTATGAAGATGAAAAGACACAAAGCTAGAATCATTGTGAGAGCTTGAAATTGTTGAACTTGGTGATGTGGCAATTTCTAGTGCCTTCTCACCAAGTTTAACATATATATATATAGATTTGACATACATGTACCAATCGTTTCCGTTGAATGTATCACACTGTATACATAAAGATAAACCTAATGTCTCACATCCTACCCTTGAACTTCCTCTCATTCACAATTCAAGTCTAACTTAATTGAATCAAAAAAAAAAAAAAAAAGTCTAACTTAATCAACTCAATGGACTTTTTTTTTTTATAATAAAAATACCTCTCTTAAAATTTGTAATTTAATTATTATCACATAATGAGTGTAACGGTGTCGTTTGACCTAACCCAGACCAGCATCTCTCTCATTTGAAGATGAAGAAAAAGAGCTGAGACTGAAACAAATGGAATTGAAACTGAAATCCAATGGCGAAGACGTTGAAACCAGAGTGAGTGAGGCCCGAGTTAAGCCGAGTCACCCAAAGCCATGAACGCGAAGATTGAAAATCACAGTCCGTGGAAGCGAAGAGAGCTCGTGTTTCTCGTAGCGTATGCGATCGTCTTCTACGCCATTCTCATTCATCGATCTCTTGACCTTTCCCGCAGTACTGCTTCTAATTTTCACTTCCTCTTTATTTTGACTTCAATTTGGTTAATTTTCTTCAATTTCTGCTCAATTTTGTGGTTGTGTGCTTTAACTGAAACAGATCATTCCACCAAGCTCAATGGTTTGCGTCCCGGATGGCTCGCGAATCGCCTCAATGTTTGTTCTTTGCTCTCTAACTCTCAGTCCTTTCGTGTTTGCTTGATTTTCACATGTATTAGCTCTATCCAGTTTAATTCTGCGTTTTCTTACATGTATTTTGAAATAATCAATGAGCAAATACAAATCTTGCTAATTTTGAGGGCAACATTAATGATGCTACAATGTCAAAAGGGTAGCTTTAGTTATGAACTGGATTTTTGTATGTTCATTCTGTTTTTGTAAGAGATAGTATCTAGTGGGGATTTTGCATTAATCTAAATGCTAAAACCTACTAAAATGTAGTCTTTTTTTGCTTCCACTTTAGCTTTGATATATTTGAATTTTTAGGTGTTTTGTTCATTAGAGAAGCTATATTTAGCTTTGGAAGGTTGGGGTGCGGGAGCGTACAAAACTTCTTCTTTTTTGGTCCGGCAGTGGGCAGCGGAATGGGGGATGGGTTGCACTAGTTAGAGTAATATGTTTTTGTTACTGAATACATGGATGCGTTTCAATTGGGAATTTGGTTATTCAAGCTTATTCATTGGTTTCTGTGTATGGTTGCTGAATTCTATAACTGGGATGGAAATTTGTTATTTAAATGTGTTTCTTTAGGTCAAGATAATGGTCTATTTGTTTATTTCAATCTTTTCGGAGCTTTTTGAATCTCGCTGTCTTGTCTTTTTTGTTTTTCTTTTCATTTTATGGTAATATTAGTTCATTAATTGTGCAATTTATGTGCCTCCTCCGGTTCTATTATATCTCGCTGCAAAATATTGTTTAAAAGACTATGGTCCTTTTTCACTTCGATTTTTTGAACTTGCTCCCTCCCCTTTGTGCTTCTAGGATGTATCAGATGCCCAGTGGAGGAACTTCCGTGGGAACTTACCCATTCTTACGGTTGTGTTTGGAATATTTGCATTGTTGGCCAACATGTCAAGAGCATATGGTCATTTACAAGCAAGAGGGATGTCTATTGTTTGGCTTTTGATTTCTTTGATATATCTATTATATCTACATGGGGCTTGGTATGTGTTCCATCTGTTATAATTGCTAACTATTTATACTTCTCTTGGACTTTCTTGGTGTTTCGCTAACCTCATTCTATTTGGTTTTTGGCAGCATTGTATTTATCCTTTCAATTGCGTCAGTAAACTTCTTCCTAGTAAAGGTGCGTTCATTGCATGTTCTGCATACAGAACAACACTTTTATTGTTGTTCTAATAGTCTTTCCTCGTTGGGTCACCGTCACTCTTCCTCTTGATTCCATGTGTATTATATGAATGCATGAAAATACGAGAATGCGCTTGCTCTGGCATTGTTAGGCCTATATTTGTGAGACAACATGTTTTGGAGTTTATAATTGAAGTGCTGCACAATTAATGATTTTGTGCCTTAATTCTTACACCAATTGTTTCTCTAACTTTTAGATTTATGCCAAGATGGGACAATATTTTCTCCTGCATGCATTTTAGTTGATATGGACTTTTGAAAGTCACAATAAACATATAAATAATAAATGTTTTACTGGAGAAATAATATGCTGCGACTTATTAAGTATTGTTTGAGCTCAACATAGTTGTTCAAGGATAGTATAGCATTAGGCATTAAGCCAACTATTAATTTGGTTTTATAATGCCTATGAGCACAATGCATGCGAGGGAAAATATTTAGTATTCACTTGCTTCATAACATGTGTACTGGTCAGTAGTTTGTAACTGATTTTTTGGTTGTAAAAAAAAAAATTGACTTTGATCTTCAATTTTTTTTTTCTAACTTTCATCATCACCATCTGGGGCCAAGTTTTTTTTTTCCTTCTAATTCTTAACTATTTTACTAGATTTGTGTTTCCACAGATCTTTGCAAGAACAACGTACTTCTCATTTGTACTTTGGGTTTTCAATCTATCTTTCCTTCTGTTCAACCGTATTTATGAAGGTTATTCATTCTCCATAATTGGGTGAGCTGTATAAACTCTCATTGTGTATGATAGTTGGATTGCTTGTTCACTGCAAGATATTTTACTGTTTCTACTCATTACTAACATGATTCTGTGATCACAGACAACGTTGGGCTTATTTGGACAACTTTCGAGGCACCTTTAGATGGCAGATTTGCTTTAACTTTGGTATTTCGTTTGCCTCATTCTGTCATTGTAATTTTAGTCCCAATAATATCTTTTGAAACTTAACCATAAGCCATGTTTCATATATTTTCTTACATATTGCTTTTGACAAGCATGCTGGGTCAGTTAGATATGACCATTATAGGCCTGCTAACATGTTATTACCTTCACTTTTTTGGGGTAGTATCATTTGTTAAGCTGCTGGTGCTTTGTTTTTGAATAAGCTCTCACTGGAACAGCTTTTGATTATTGTTTTGAAGTTTGAATTGAAAATCCATTATGGGAGAAACCTATTTTTCAGACTAGAAGGCAAATCCGTCCGACATTCTGATTAGAATTTTCTTTTTTATGACTAGCTGCTCATGTTCTTGAATGTTCACTTCTAGGTCTTACTAGGGGAGTGCTGACACATTTGCTTAAATATGTTACAAATTACTCTGTTCCCTATGGCATTCCAGTTTTCTCATTTGAAAGAAACGTATCAGTACCAAATCATTCCAACATTCCATTTGTTTACCGCTGTTATACCCTTATTTTAAAAACACACACAGACAAACATCATCACATTATAGTGAATGATTATGAAAATATCATTGTCAAAATAAGTAAATTGATATGTTAGACTTACTTTTTATGGTTGTCATATGTGTTCATGCTTAGCTTCTAGTATTTTTCTTGTGACAGTTATTTTGCGCATGATAAGCTTTGGATATGATTACCATTGGGCAGACCAAGACTCTCATTTTGATCAAGAGGTATGCGGCTGCAATCTCAAACTGTCAGTTTTTGTTGTATATGGTAGGATTACTAGCATACTGCACTAACTTCACTTCTACTTGATTTAAAATGTTATTATTGATCTGTCAGATAAGTGACATTTCTAACTTGATAAGCTTCTAGCAGATAGCAGTTTCATATTACAAAAGACAATCTTCTTAGAGAGAATTTTTTGTCAGAGAATGGATGAATTGTTTCCCATTCCGTATTAACTTTAATTATTAATTAAGACTTACAAATTTGTTTCCTTACATAGAAGCAGATACAAATTGTTAAGTATCAAGTAAAACAATTTCCATCCTAACTTCTTTTGTTGGTTAAGATAAGTGCTCTCTCTCTCTCTCTCTCTCTCTCGCATATACTCATGACTGTATAGGGCTGAATACACTGCTTATTTTAGTAATAGTTTAGCTGTTCTTTTACCGGTCTGGTGAATGCAGAAGCATATTCAACGTTGTCAAATGTGTAAATCTGGGCATTCTTGCTACCAATTTTTACAGGTTAGATGCTACCTAAGCACAAGTGCACTTATTGTCGTGTTTATTTGCTACTTTACTTTTTTTTCCCTCTGAAGGAATTTAAACCGTTCACACTTTGAAACTACTCCAGGAAAGAAGTGTACAGAAAGACAAGTTTTCCTTCAGCATATACCTCTCATATTTGGTATACGCGCCGCTTTATATTGCTGGCCCAATTGTAAGCTTCAATGCATTTGCCTCGCAGGTCCCTCTCTCTCTCTCTCTCTCTCTCTCTCTCTCTCTCTCTCTTGTTTGCAGTTTATGGCTGAGTTATTCCATATATAAACTGGTTTTGGTTTTATGTTGTGTCGCCAAAGTGGATTCTTAGTCCCATTTATTCAGTAACAGACAAAACTATTTTTGAAATATGTATTCAAACTCCTTTGCTTGACTTGGAGACAACTAAATACTTGCTCTTGCCTCTTTTATATATATGTAGTGCGAAGCTTAACTGCACATTTAATCATGCAAGCTGGCTCATTTTATACAAACACCTCTCTTTTTTTATCAGGACTACTGATAGAATGAATACAAGAAGCATTCTGTTTAGAAAGAATATTAAAATTGGAAAGATATTGATAAAACCATAATATCATGCAACTGTTGCAATTTTAAAACAATAGTGTTCTTGATTCTTGAACATTGCCATTATTGTTTCTCCATATTGTCATTCTATTATACCAAACTATACCAAATATTTTACTTATCGTGGACATTGGTATTTATATTTTATTAATATGCTAGTCCTTATTACTATGGTCATAAACTCATAAGGTTACCTTACTACCATGTCATTGCAGTTAGACGTTCCTCAAACTACTTATTCAATTAAAGGAGTGGCTTTATACGGTTTGCGTTTTGTATTCAGCCTATGCCTGATGGAACTCATCACACATTTCCTTTATTATAATGCCTTTGCAATTAGGTGAGTCTATTAGATCTCAAGGGCACACTACATAAATTTCTCCTTCACCCTTTTCTTATTATTTAGTAATTGAATTTCTTTCTGCACCTATTAGTGGCTCGTGGAAGCAGTTATCTCCTCTGGATGTATTCATCATTGGTTATGGGGTAAGAGGAAACTTGTTATGTTAAGATTATATGTAATTAGAACTTTATTTATCTTTGAATTTTTTTTTTAATGACAAATGATTTTTGAGAATGCATCAATTATGTGAAGTAGGGATCTGATGAGAAGTGTGATACTTCAAATAACTGACGGATTTCTGGGAAGTTACTAGCTTATTAATGCTATAGACATTTTGATTCCTTTAGATATCCTGAACCCTTCTGAAGGAATTGTGATATGGCATTCAGCTGTATAATATAGCTTCATTGATGGCACAATTCATGTGGATTACATTCAGTAACGCGAGAACCAAAAGATTGGGAAATGTTCTACAGCATTTAATCAGGTGTATGGATCTTGTATTGATTTGGGATAATTCATATATTTGTTTTTTGAAAAAAGAAAAGAAAAGAATTAACATCAACATCTATATTGAAATATGCTGTTGAGTAAGGGAGCTTGGAGGAACTGTCACATTAAGGAGTATGGTCTTTCTGTATGAACAGAAATCAACTTCTATTGTTCATCTGCTCCGTGAACCCTTGAATATTCAATAAAGGAATGTCTTTAGCAGTTTAGTAAACGCTACAACTATTTGATTACTGGGTTTTAATGTCTTTCAGTTTGTTGGGAAGATCTATTAACCTCAATATCTATTTTGGCACATATAACCACAAAATTTTGTGCTTAACTTCTTTTGGATTGCTGCAGGTCTTGAACTTCATGTGGCTGAAGTTCCTTCTAATCTGGCGCTATTTTCGGTTCTGGTCACTGGTACAATTTCTATAAGTAATTTTTGGAAGCTTTTTTTTTTTTTTTTTGGTAATCTGTAGCCTTATTCAGTTTTTTCCTGGATTATCCTTGATCTAGAAAGTCATTTGTCTACAATTATGTGATCATAGTTATGTGGTATTGAGGCCCCTGAAAATATGCCAAGGTGCATTAATAACTGCTACAACTTGGAAAGCTTTTGGAAAAATTGGCATGCATCTTTCAACAAATGGCTTGTGAGGTGCAACCTTGAATTTCCTTTTGACATTGGTTTTCTCCCTCTAACTATTTCTTCTGATAGCTGAAATGTATGTTCTATAATTGACTATGATTTCAGGTATATTTATATTCCTCTCGGTGGATCTCAGAGAAAGCTACTCAATGTGTGGGTTATATTCACATTTGTAGCCATATGGCATGATTTAGAATGGTAAATTAGCTCTCATCAAATTATTATTTAACTTTTTCTATGTTGTTTGAAGTTAAGATCAGTGCCACATAAACCTCCTTTGATCTGACATCTTATTCCCTTTGGCTGTAGGAAACTTCTTTCATGGGCATGGTTAACATGTTTATTCTTTGTCCCAGAAATGATATTCAAATCAGCGGCCAATGCATTTAAGGTGATTCAAGTTGACTATATGACTAAATTCATATATAACTCACATACGGCTCTCAAATGTTAACATGATTGGTTAAATACCTTATGGTTGTTAGTACTTAGTAGGGCTCTCTATCATACAATCTAGAGTTGGTTTAATTTATGATTTGTCTGTGTTTTCTTATTAGTTGGCAAGAATTACCCTAAGTCCATTTTTTCACATCTCATCATTGAGAGGGTACTCTATTAGTAGCAATTTTTTTTGGCAACATTTGAATTTTACTTCAATTGTCCTGCCCTAGGGATGGCTAAAGTAAAAATCTACCTGCTATTGTGTTGTCTTGAAACGCCAACAATCCTTGAACATAAACAACTGTTTACTTGAGATAATGACCACTTCCATTGTGTATGCTGATTGACTAGTCATACCAGTTTAGAGTGAATGCACTTTTTAAATAGATGTAAAGAAATGATGTGTGCGTGTAAATTGCGCTGAAGTGTAAGGGTAGAAGTGAGTTTAGTCATTGATACGGCTTGGACGATAGGTTCGGGGTAGCAAATATATGCAAGATATTCAAATCAAGCTTTAATTGAAGACATTAAGTGATGCTCATCAAATAGTTGAGATCATGCACAATCAGACTTGTTATTGCTGTTTATTGAAGGAGCAAGTGTATAAGAGTTATATATATTGATATCTTCTTTCTTTTTTTCTTTTTTTTATTTCTATTAATATCTGTAAGATGTTTATTTTCTTCCACCCTATTTTACAATTTGTGAAACTTATTTTTCTGTTACAATATATTGCCAGCCAAAAAGTACTTTGGGGGAATTTGTTTTCCGTGAATTTGCAGCTGTTGCCGGTGCTGTCACAATCACTTGTCTCATGGTATGTACTTTAGCATTTTCATTGTTATATATGTTTTAACTCCGAATCATCTAAGACATAATGTCATGATTTGCAAACACCATATTAGCATGATACAAGTTATATCTCATACAACAACCACCAGGATCCGAAGTTCTGAGAATTTTTTTAGAGATGTATGTCTAGGGCCCAGATGCACCTGCTAATGTTTTCTTTATGCAGGTCGCAAACCTTGTTGGCTTTGTCATTGGACCATCGGGCATTAATTGGTTGATTTCTCAATTCCTTACAAAAGAAGGTTTGTAAATTTGATTCGATCCTTATATTTTCCTTGGGTAGCCTGCAGCTCTAGGTTAATGACATAATTTATCTTGCAGGACTTCCTACCCTTGGCGGAATGTTTGCGACATTTTATGTTGGGACAAAGGTAACCTGTGAATTCCTTATTATGGATACTGCAAATATAAAGTCTCTGGTATTTTTATGGCTCTGAAAGGAAGTGATATTCTTAAAATTTTGATATGAAGCTTTGGTCATTTGCAGCTTATGTTCCATATCCATGACGCCCAGCAAAAGAGGCAATGAACTAAGAGGTTTTGAAGGTCGGTTACTTGGTTCATATTGCTTAACGGTGATATGCAGATTTTGAAGTCAAATACAAGGATGTAAGATAAAGAGTCTCGTGGATGCAAAACTTCATTTTATTAGTCTAGACAAAGGTATGATCCTTGAATCTTAAGTTATCCATGCTACACGTGCTGTTGTAGTTAGGGTAAAGAAAACTAGTGTAAAGGGTAGGATAGTTATGCGAATACAATTTTGACAAACTTCGATGGCCCTGTTATGTTGCTACATTAGGATCAAAGACTCAGTTTCACTTGAAAATGCGACTATGTTGCGTGGTAGATGATAATGTAATCATATGCTATTTTCTCCATATACACAATTCATGAACAATTTCAGTTCATTAATTAAATTGATGATTCACTCGGTGTCTTAACAGTATACTACTATACACTAAATACTACTTTGTTTATTGAAAAATTTGCATACCTTCTAGACTTGTTGGCCTTGTCTCCCCAAATAGATAGTATGCTTTCTGTAACTTTCAAATTCCCGAACCCAGGATAAATCTGTCAATAAGTCGCCAAACTTTTGCTCTTTCCTTTCTTGATCACTCAATTGCTCCTCAACTTCACTGTCGTCGTCTGTTTCTACACTTAGCTTGTGTTCTTCATCAGCTTTCATCTCCTGCTCTTCTTCATCTTCATTGTCACGTTCATCACCTGCTTCTACGCTGCTCAGCTCGTGTTCTTCATCATGTTCTTGACCAACATTCATCTCCCGCTCTTCTTCATCTTCATTGTCATGTCCATCATCTGTTTCTACGCTGCTCAACTCATGTTCTTCGTCACTTTCTCGATCAGTACTCAACTCCTGCTCGTCATCATCATCAGTTTCTGCGCTGCTCAACTCCACATTCTGTTCCTCCTCGTCCTCCTCTTCTTGCAGGACAAACTTGCAACTGCTCAGCTCGTGTTCTTCGTAACTTTCTTGATCAGTACTCAACTCCTGCTCATCATCATAAACTGCTCCTGCGCCACTCAGCTCCACATTCTGTTCCTCGTCTTCCTCTTCTTGCAGGACGAACTTGCAGCTGCTCAGCTCGTGTTCTTCGTCACTTTCTTGATCAGTACTCAACTCCTGCTCATCATCATAAACTGCTCCTGCGCCGCTCAGCTCCACATTCTGTTCCTCCTCGTAATACTCTTTTTGCGGGACAAACTTGATGGCTACCAACTCCGAGAGCAGCTCCTTGACACCATCCGCCATCCTATACTCGCACAAATATTTGTTCCTCAACCGCGCATGAACCTTACAATCCATAACCTCCTCATCTTCACCGCCCCATGGCGCATATCTCTCCCTGAAAAGCTCCCGGAGCAGTTCCATCCTCTTCCCCACCCTCATGGACTTGCATCTCCGGGAAGTGAACACGAGGCTCGCCACAGCCTCTTGCACGTTCGGAGGCAAGGCCGCAAAGCTACACTCCTTCACGAGCAGAGGAAAGTTGTCGAGAATGCACTTGCAGAAGCCTTGGATCAAGTCCAGAGCCCACTTGTTGCACAACTGCTCGTAGATATTGCCGGCCAATTCTTCAGTAATTGGATTCTTGAGGGAGGATTCGAGGCATTTTCCGACGCTTTTGGCGGCGTTCTTGTCGTTCTCGAGGTCTCGGAGAATGTGCTTGACATGATTCTTGGCTTGGGAAGCTTTGCTCCATCTTTTTCCTGTTCTTGAAGGTTTAGCAAAATTTAGCATCCGCGAAAACATGTTCTTCACCGTCATGATGTGTATAGTTTCAGAACCAGACTTAATAATTGAATTGAATCGAATGTGTATCTGAATGAGACACACTATTTGCATATGTTGACATGGATTCAATATCGATTCGGACTAGTAATCAAAATACAACTCTTATTTATTATCTTTATTATTTATCTTGTGAGTACTTCTTCGAATTCAATTAGTATTTCAAAAAAAAAGGTATAGTGCTAAAATAAGAGTTTTACTCAATTTTAAATATTTTAATCCATTTAAGAAAATAGAATTATATTTAAATTCCTCTTATGCCATTTCTAAAAAGTTAAACGAACACATTAATCGGAAATTGAAAACCATACAATAGCTTTGATACCGCTTGTTGGGAATCAGGACAAAACTAATATATAGACAAACACGTAAGGATACTAGTCGAAAACCTTTATTCTGAGCTTAACTTTGTGAAACTTTTTCTTCTAAGATCATCCGATTCAATGAGAAGATAGACAATTGAAGATAATCAAATCGGTAAATCAAACTCATAGAGATTTACATGATTCCACAATTATATGAATAAATGTACATACAGAAAACAAATATTTTTCTAAACACTCATTTAACATTCATCAATCATCAATAAAATACATATATTTCCATTGAAAACTCCAAACAACTAGTGAATAGATGGAAGTTCCATCAAGAACTTCAAGAAACAGAAAAATAAAAGGCAATGGCTCTCTTCTTCCTTGGTCTATTTTTCCTTGCGTAACATCTCAAATCTGCTCGCAACCGTGTTCGCGAGCCACTCCTTGACCTCATCCGACAACCTCTCCTCGCACAAATACTCGTTCCTCAACCGCGCGTGAACCTTACCATCCATAGCCTCCTCTTGTTCCCCGCCATTAGGCGATATCTCTCCCTGAAAAACTCCCGGAGCACTTCCATCCGCATACACTTGCATCTCCGGGAAGCGAACACGAGGCTTGCCACAGCCTCTTGCACGTGCGGAGGCAAGGCCGTGAAGCTACGCTCCTCCTCAAGAAGAGGGAGGTTGTCAAGAACGCACTTGCAGAAGTTTTGGATCAATTCAAGAGCGCAATTCGCGCACAAATCCTCGTAGAGATTGCGAGCCAGTAAATTTGCATCTTCTTCGGTGATGGTTTGATCCTTAACTAAGGATTTTAGGTTTCTTATGACCTTTTCGAAGGCGATCTTGTCTCGCTCGAGCTGTTGGAGAGTTTGTTTGATAAGATTCTTGGCTTCGGGAGCTTTGGTCCGTCTTTGTCCTATACATGAATTTGTGGCAAAATTTAGTATCTGCGAAAACAAGTTCATGATCATCATGATGTGTGTTTTGTGAAGAACAAAGAAATAGTGAATAATTGAATTGAATGTGAATGTGTTTGAGAGGCACACTTAATATATGTTTATGTTGATTTGATATCGATTCGGATTAGTAATTCGAATACTACTAGTAATAGTGTTATTTTTATCCGCTAGAAGTGACGGTTGCTTGGAGTTGAAGTCATGTTAAATTAAATGTTAAAAGTAGTTTCTTAAAATATTTTTGTTAATTTTTCTTAAATCCATATTTCACAAATGTAGAGATGAAAAGTTGAAACATCATATACTGTTAACGTCCATATTTAAAGTATAGGCATATGCAGTCCATTGATCATAAAATGATCATGAAAAAATTGGCAGTTCAAAGGCACTCAATTTGGTGTGAATAGATATGACTAATTTCATGCACTTCTTGTGTGAGAACAATTCTTGACAAGATTTCATGAATCTAAAAGTAGATCCATTTTTTAAAAGCTTCAAAACCAAAACTCATTATTGAAAAGTTACTTAGACCATGTTTAATCGTGGGCAACGTCTTCCTATATAGAAAATATTTTCCACAAATACTCAAAAAAAACTAGTTTCCCAAGTGGAATACACATTTTTTTTAACTTCATTTCTATTTATTTTTTAAATCTTAGGAAATATCTATTATTCATAAATGTTTTAATTTTTTGTTATGTCGTTCTAATTTCACAATTATATCTATTATTCATAAATGGTTTAATTTTTTTATCATGTCGTTCTAATTTCACAATTACAGTTCATACTAATGTTCCTATACTAATTTTCCTCCAACAAATACTCGTTCCTCAACCGCTCATTAACCTTCCAATCCTTAATTGTCTCTTCTCCGCCGCCATATCTCTCCATGAGAAGCTCCCGGAGCAGCTCCATCCTCTCTTCCACCTCCACAGAATCACATCTCCAAAGCGAACACAAGGCTCGCCACAGCCTCTTGCTCGTGCGGAAGCAAGGCTGCGAAGCTACACTCCTTGGCGAGCAGAGGAAAGTTGTCAAGAACGCACTTGCAGGAGCCTTGGATCGATTCCATCGCACACTTCATCCACAAATGCTTCCCCAGATCTCCGGCAGATGAGATCGCGTCTTCTCTGGCAAAGGCTTGGTTCGTTATGGTGGATTTGAGGTCACTTATGAGCGTCTTCATGGCGATCTTGACATGATTCTTGGCTTCGGAATAGTATTATGGCCAGACCACACGGCCGTTTTGGCTTAAATTTGTCCGATTTTGGTCTGGTTCGGCTCACATTAACACACGGGACAACCAATCCAATCCACGGGCCATACAACCCAGTTCAATATCCAACTGGACCGAGGTACGAGTATGGATTGTAAGGTCAAGGAGCAGTTGAGGAATTCAATGTATTTGAAAATCTTAAGAGCAGTTGTAAATACAGCAACCATAGGGGCAAGAACAAGAACACTTCTCATGATTCATAATAAAGCAAATTCAGTTCTGGAAACATCAGCAAGTAAACACAATACTGTCACATTTTCCATTGCTACAACTCTACTGTTCCATTTAAAACTACAATCTCCGAACCAAACTGGAGCGCAAACATTGCTGCACCGTTACCTTTGCATGATTCGTCCAAGAAAACTGCACATATTTACGTCACAAAATGAATTCAAATAGTTGCATTTATAGAGAAATGAATTCAGATAGTTGCATTTACAGAGATTTATGCTCATTATCAAACATTGATAAATCAACAAAAAGATTAATTGATATTATAGAGCTTAACCTGACAAGTGTTAAGTTGCCGCCGCCTGGTGTTCATGAACTGATAATACCAAGAATCTACTTCTTCCTACCACGACCAGCCTTTGACTTTTTGTTTGCTGTTTCTTTGGCTGCATTTTGTGGCGTCTCCTGTCACAGGGATAAGCAAAAAGTTAATATAGTGGATCCAAATGACCATTAAATGAAACAAACCAATGCAAGTATTCAGGAGGAAGAAAAGGTCCAGGAATAAGGAAATATGAACGCGTGGGACAATTGCAACTAGCAAACTATAAGAGAAACAAAATACGCAGAGTGATTCTGCCATATCGGCAATAAAAAAATACGGCACATCACATTCAACGAGATTTGAAAATTATTCCTAACCAAGATTACATTGGAAGAATGTACAGTTAGTGACCACTTGATATACCAGTTTGGCCCCTCCGTCTATTAGCTTAGGCTTTGGGGTTGGAGTAAGCGTTAAATAACTATTACAGACTTTCACGCAAAACACCTGAGACTGAATTGGTTGTTTGGAAGCTCAAAGCGCGCACTTGGATTCCTAATTCCTATTATCGAGGGCACCAAAGAAATGATGTAGAAACTTTCAACAAGACCAACTGCTACGAGTTATAGAATAAAGAAATGAAGAATGAAAACTTCAAATCAACATGCAGTGCAACAAATTTGTAGTTCCTTAAAAACTTTTAAACACTCATCTGCACTTACAATTACAAATAGATTTAATTCATTCTTAGACCTAAGCAGCCTACACTGCATTTCCCATCTTATAGATAGAAACTAATACAGTCTACAGAAAGAGAAACTAAATCTGCAAATCTCTTGATACTCTTGGAAAAGTAAAAGGTCAATGATAAATGTTTATTGAGAGGTACCTTTCTTTTGATGGGTGTGGATGAATTGGGCACTGGCTTAAAAAATGATTCCATTCTGTATGTAAAAGTAAAAGTAAAAATGCAAGATAAGCCCATCGTAGAAGATCAATAGGTAAAACTTGATTTAATCTTCACTAACCGCCCTTGTGATCCCTTGTTCTTGGCTGCTTTGATCTTTTCTATTGCCTGGCACAGGCAAAGAATAAAATTTATAATGAATCTTACTTTTCTTTATGCAACATGGTCTTATGGAAAGCTTATGTAAGAGCCAAACTGAATTCTAGAGGACACACCTTAGTCACTCTGTCACTATTGAACCCATTTTGATTTACCAGAAAGTCAATCAGACCCTGAAAATCGTCAAGATCATGCAAGCAGTCCAATTAAGTGAAGTAAAAAGAAAAAAGACAAAGTACAATTTAAATAATAAATATGTTACTTGTTCATCTGGACTAGTCCACTTGATCTCTTGTTGCTCATCGACAATGACAAGTGGCTCTTTGAAAAGACGTCTAGCTTCTTGATATGGCCACTCCTCAGGTATTTGGTACCTGAACATAGAAAAGCATAGTACAATTACCGGCAAAAATATGCTTACTTGCTGATTTTAACTGAAACAAGACACCGAACTGTATGAAATGATTCTAATTATCTAAAGAGCATTTGCTAAATGCTACATAAAATCTAGGCGTGAGTTAATTAAATGAAGACACTACCTATTGTCATGGTGAGTTTCTGTTCCCAAAGAGAGTGTCAATGTGACAAAGGCCAAGTGGCCAAAAGAGGTAAATGACTATGAATATAAAGTTGCTAACAAAGGGAGACCCAGTTTACCACAATTTCCCATTATGGAGGCACTACGAGGAAGTTATCATACCACTAAGGTTTGCAAATATAGCATCAATTAGTCTAAAGATATTAAAAAAAGTACCTCTCTTTGTTTATGTTCTCCAATATATTCTCTATAGAGCCATGT
>JAYMTF010002635.1:0-17514 GCA_036897485.1 Pelargonium nanum | reverse complement strand
GGTGGCCCTCGCTGGCAAACCTCTTGTTCTTCTGCAGCGGGTGCCACCCGACCCAGAAAACATCGAGTCAAATTTCTTCGGCGGGTCACTTTGTGAAAGCGACCCGGTTCTCGAAGACCTCGGGTCGGAGTTTTCTGACGAAACAGTGCCGTGGCGATCTGCTTTTCGTGTCCGACCCGTGCGAGCACTCGACGGGGGACAAGGAGGACGATTTGGGGATCTACAGAGGGGTATTTCGGGAATTCATGAGATCGAGGACGAGGGCGTGTCTGATCCGACGGTCGGTGGCGCTCGAGGAGAAGGTGACGTGTCCGTATTGTGGGTCCCGCGTGTGGAGCATGACGGCGGCTCGGCTCGTCCCTAAAAGCGCGGCTCGGCGGCTCGGCTCGCACGAGGGTGGGCTCGAGTACTTCGTGTGTGTGAACGGTCACTTGCACGGCTCGTGCTGGCTCGTGCCGTTGTCGTCTGATGACGAGGACGGTGATGTGGACAATGACGTGGCGGACGATGGAAGCGACGGTGGTGATTGGGACGATCGGACGGCTACGGATGGAAGTACCAGTACTACTACGATGAGCTCCACAGGAGAGGAGGTTGTTTGGGATGAGCTGGCAGATTAGGTGGAGCTGATAATTCGAAATCGAATTAGCGGGTAATTTGAAACTTGATTCGTGTTTTTGAAGATTTCGAGTTGCATCTTATTGAATTTAGGGTCGGGATGAACATATCTACACTAATCCGTGCACATTGATGTATAGAACTCAAAATATGTACTCATTTCGAGTCGTATTTATATTAAGCAATTTCAGTCCGAACCCCAAATTTGTTGGTTCTCGTAATGTTTTGGTTGTTAATAATTGACACTACCAAATCGTTGGCATAAATATCGTGAGCCGATGACGTGAAATGGTTTGTAATATTTGTATGCTGACGTGAAATTTATTTCTCATTTTGTCTATTGATGTCGTTGTGATAATGTACTTATAGTCCAGTTTAGCATGGAAAGTAACTCTATTCGTATCAAAATGAGTATCTTGTTTGACGTGAGTTATGATGTTGTGTTTGATTCTTTGAGGCTGTTGGGCAGTCGTGTGTTGGCCCAATTGATTGTGATAAGCACGGTAGTTTTGCGACTGCATTGGCAGTTGGTGTCTCAGAAAGTTGAGGTCCTTCCTATCATAGAAGCTCTTATATCTTGCTTAAAATAGCATTTTTCGTCATGTTGTTTGAAGTCGGATGTTTTGTCAGTTATTTCGACACAAAAGAGCATGAATCTAGAGGGAGTTCGGGTTTAGTTTTGGAGGATTGTTGGATGTTAGTTAGCAGTTTGGAGGAGATTTCCTTTTCGATTGTGCGTCGATTTGCGGGTTGAGTAGCTCATACTTTAGTTAACTAGTTGTTTGCGAGTCCAACGCCCTGCAATAAGATGTTTCTTATACTCAAACATGTATTTCGTCTTTACTTATTGCTAAGATTACATAATTAGCGCGGTACTTCAAAAAGTGAGACAACGTCATCGTGTGAATGCTACAACGTAATATTAAAATAAATACAAAAGTTTCATGGGCTATTATAGAATAAATAAAATTTAGAGATCAAATTAAGCCCAAATATAAAAGAAATTAAGACCAAATTGAGTTAATTTTTTCTTTTAAAGTTTTAATATAACATGAAAAGGCAGGGGTATTTTGGTAATAAAAAATCAAAATATAGTTCCTTTTTTGTTAACAGGATAGAGACAGAGCTCACTCTAGAAACTGTTTTGTTGTCACGAATTCCGTTATTTTTGCCGCCATTTTCTCAGAAAAAACTAACTAACTGCAATTTCATAGATTTGATCTCTACAAATCTATTCTTCCTCATTTTTTGCTAATTAGATTCAGTTTTGCTCTCAAATCAACCAAACCCTAGAAAAATAGTCACACTCACTCTCTCACTCACACTCTCAGGTACAGTTTTGTGTTTTGTTGTTGTTGTTGTTGCTATACACTGTTCTGTTTGGCAAGCAGGAAAATTTCCAGGTCTAGATTGTGCTTATTTTGTCATGGTTTCAATTTCTTGATGTTGAATGAGATAATGGGTGTGTCATTGTTTGTGCATTTTGATGCTAATTTGATTGAATTTTTAAGTGTGCTCATAGATGTGTATATGTTCTCTTGCGTTTCGGGTTGTTCGAGATTGACCTAGATTCTAGATTTCAAATGATGGGTTTATGATGTTTCTTGGATTGCACAAGTTTGGGAAGATAGGTTTCATGATTCTCAGTCTTGGGATTTAGCATTTGAAGCTCGGGTTCGAGCTAGAATAGTGAAAGCCTCGTGCATTGAGCCGCCCTTTTTGTTATCTGTTGTGGATTGTAGTGTGATTGCTTGAGAATGTTCGTCTATTTGGGGGTTAATGGATTATCTGGGGAAGAAACATTACATTGGTTTACTCCTAATTTGTTGCTCCAAACAAATTTAGGGTTTAGGGTTTTGTATATAAGGGGCACAGAAATTTGAACGACAAGTGAATCGCACAATGTTAGATACTATAAGGTTGTGTTTGAATTAAATATTTTGTATTCAATAGGTTTGTATAAGGATTTTTTTGGCAATGAGAACGACTTTGAAACGCGAACCTAAAAAGTTTTTGCATCGAACCTGATGAATTTGTATCTTTATGTCGTAACTTGTCTAGTTTTTGGAAATATAGATGTTGCTCACTTTCTCTGCTATGAACCCTAGGAGACCAATTCTTTTAAAATGGCCGGCTTTCAAGATATGTTCGTTTCAGCAGCGATCAATCTTTTGAGTGCACTTGCATTCCTTGTGGCATTCGGCATATTACGCCTACAACCAGTCAACGATAGAGTCTACTTCCCCAAATGGTACCTGAAGGGGATAAGAGGCAGCCCGGCGCGTTATGGGGTACGAGTAAACAAATTTGTTAACTTCAATTGGAGGACGTATTTGAGGTTTTGGACATGGATGCCTATGGCGTTGCAAATGCCAGAACCCGAGCTCATTGATCATGCAGGTCTTGACTCTGCAGCATATATTCGGATATATCTTCTCGGGTGAGAGAGCCTTTTCTTTTGTGATCATTTTTCCGACACAGGTTGTGGATAGAGATGGCAATACTTTGGCATCGTTTCCTTAAGCACAACATGAACAAAACACGCACGCACGAATTGCCTCCTCTGGAAATTGAAAACAACAGATTTATTGCAAATATTAGCACATTGTGTTTCATTTGTTGTTTATTCTACACTCATCAACTAATTCGAAGCCGCTCATATGCAGCTTGAAGATATTCGTTCCGTTAACTATACTATCTCTTGTTGTTTTGGTGCCTGTTAATTGGACGGCGAAAGGATTGGATAGTCTTACAGGTGTAGAGTTCAGCAATGTCGACAAGCTGTCCATATCCAATGTGGAAACAGGATCAAAGAGGTCGGAAAATGTTTATCATTCTGCTTTTTATGATGCATTTTGAAGGAAATTTTATCGTCTTGGAATGTTCATTTCTCTGTAATGTGACATAGGCTAAGGAATTTTATTGATTCTATAGTCTTGCGGCTCAATAGTTTGGTCTGCTCGTTAAATTTAGACACAAAATCGTCTCTTTTGTACAAACAATATCTTTTTATTGTTAGGATACTTGGGTAGCGTTTGAATTGGAATTTTTGTTCAAGAATGAGAATCAAAACGCTATCTTAAGTTGCACATTTACTATGCTATGATTTTATGAGACAAGTCTTATGTTACCGTCTTTCAGGTATTTGGCGCATCTAATTATGTCCTACATCTACTTATTTTGGACGAGCTATGTGCTATACAATGAGTACAAGACAATAACTACAATGAGGTTGCTATTTTTAGCAAGTGAGAGACGACGCCCGGATCAATTCACTGTGAGTACAAGCCTCGGTTTTTTCCTACTTGGGTATCGTGTCTTACTTTGTAAATCCCTCGCTAAATGCAACAATATAACGACCTGCTAATAACTCTCTTTTTTTCTTTAATTGATGTAATGTTTCTTTCACTTTATTTTGTATGAAATGTATATAAGCCAAGCATCATGAAAGTCTTATACATAATCTTGATGAGTTCTGTATCATCCACGCAGGTTCTTGTCAGAAATGTTCCTCCGGATCCTGACGAGTCGATCAGTGAACACGTGGAACATTTCTTTTGTGTAAATCACCCCGATCATTATCTTCTTCATAAGGTACTATTCACCATTAAAGTCTTCGTTAATCGTAACACTCGTTCTATTTTCAATACATAGAATTAAGGAAAAGAACAAAAAAATTGCTACTCGATCTTGAGATAACGAGTTCATTTTGAAACTTTAGGTTGTATATGATGCAAATACTCTAGCATCGTTGGTCGCAACGAAGAAGAGTTTGCAGAATTGGCTAACTTATTACACAAATAAATTCGAGAGAAGTCATAGCGGGAAGAGGCCAACCACAAGGGTATTATATATCTCTTTAGGTGATAAAGTTCACATTTCGGTTTTATGTACTGATATTTTATCCTCTAGAGATATTATATCTTATCTGCTAAACGTGCCTTATTCAATCATTTCCTTTTTTATGTGCAGAATGGTTTTTGGGGTATTCTGGGAGATGTTGTGGACGCAATCGACTATCATACTAAAGAGATTGAGAAGGTGATTGCAGAAGTAAGTTCTGATTCTCGTTTTCACCTAACATTCGTCAATGGTTTGCACAAAATTTTGCACATGTTGCACACAGTTACATTGAACTTTAAAGTGGAACAACTAACTACACTCGCAATAAGTCGCATGGTTAATAAATGTGTCAACTTTTTATTATCCGAAAGACAAAAATGCCCCTACATAAAATGAGTTTTTATTACACAAAACTATAATGAACTTTGCATGTGTTGCACGCAATTACATAAAACTTCAAAGTGGAGCAACTAACTACATACTTTTAATAAGAAAAATCATTTTACATGGTGGCATTTTTGTTTTTTCAATACAAAATTAACGCCACTATTAACAAAATGCAACTTACTAAAAGTAGGTGTAGTTAGTTGTTTCACTCTAAAGTTCAGTTTAGTTGTGTGCAACAAAGTTCAGTTTTGTGCAATTTACCCTCTCTTTTTTCATCATTTTTGTGTATAACAATGGTATTTGATGCAGGAAGAGAAAGAAAGAGAGAGACTAGTTAGTGATCCGAAAGCCTTAATTCCTGCAGCTTTTGTTTCATTCAAAACGCGATGGGGCGCAGCTGTTTGTGCACAAACTCAGCAATCGTGTAATCCGACAATTTGGCTGACAGAATGGGCTCCCGAACCTCGCGATGTATATTGGCGGAATCTGGCAATACCATATGTTGAACTCAGCATACGGAAGTTTCTCATGGCTATTGCTTTATTCTTCCTCACTTTCTTTTTCATGATCCCAATAGCGTTTGTTCAGTCTCTAGCCAACATCGACGCAATCGAGAAAATGTTTCCTTTCTCGAAGAAACTGATAGAAATGTAAATATTTACCTTCTTCCGCCTAATTTTAGTAGTTGATGCATTTTCTAAGAGGTGAATTGCACAAAATTACTCTGAACATTGCTTGTGCTGCACACCAATACACTGGACTTTAAAGCGGAACGACTAGCTACATTTATAGTAAATGTAGTTAGTTGTTCCGCTTTAAAGTTCAATGTAGTCGTATGCAACACGCATAAAGTTCACTGTAGTTTTGTGGAATTTACCCAAATTTCTAAATCGCATTGACATATTGGGACATGTTGTTGCAGGAACTATGTCAAATCTGTCGTTCAAGGATTCCTCCCGGGCATTGCGTTGAAGATATTTCTAATTGCACTTCCAACTATTCTCATGACGATGTCCAAAATAGAAGGGTTTCCGTCAATATCATCTTTAGAGAGGAGATCAACTTCCAAGTATCATTTGTTCATACTTGTAAACGTGTTTTTTGGCAGCATTGTGACCGGAACAGCATTTCAGCAGCTTGATAAGTTTATGAACAAGCCTCTAACAGAGTATGTTGTTGCTTTACTCGTTTCCTTCTCCAGAGTACGCATTACTTAAAATGTCCGATTATGTTTCCAGTTTCCTTGTTAGGACAAATACAATGTACTTCAGAGATTCTTCTATGACATGTCTAAGCTTATCGATGCACTTCTTAATTTGGATCTGAATCAGATACGTTATTTGTTAAAACATTCATACTTATTATTTCTATTGATTACGCGCAAATTTGTTTCGTGTAGTTTAAGTTTGAAGCAAATCTACTGAGTAACATAGCCTAGCACGTCGACATTCGTTTCACTAAGCTATAGCTTTCAACCATTTCTGATAAATTTTGCATCGTTGCTCGATTTTTGCTGCTCTTGTAGGCTTCCAGAGGTTGTTGGTGTGTCCATTCCCTTTAAAGCTACATTCTTCATTACATACATAATGGTTGATGGCTGGAGTGGAATTGCTGCAGAGATTCTCAGATTGGTTCCTTTAATTCTGTTTCACTTAAAGAACACGTTTTTGGTTAAAACCGAAATGGATAGAGAACAAGCAATGGATCCTGGCAGCTTGAACTTTCCCATATACGAGCCCAAAATACAATTCTACTTCTTGCTGGGTTTCGTGTATTCTGTGGTCACGCCCATTCTACTGCCATTTATCATCGTGTTCTTCGCCTTCTCCTATTTGGTTTTCCGACATCAGGTAGGCTCACTTGTTCAAGTCAGGGTTAAATCTTTCTGTATTCTTTGTACTGTTCAAAAGTGCAAGTTTTAGTTTTTTAATGTTTATGTCCTTAAACTGGCAAAAATTGTTGTTTACCTCCTTGAATCGGTTGATGGAAAATATGGACACGTCAGATGACGTTTTTGCTTTTCATTTCACTTAATACTATCAAATGTCATACAGATGAAAAGCAATCTAAAATATTCGGAAAAATTCATAATTTTGGGTTATAATCTCCGATTTGAGGTATTCTTGTGTTCATTTCACGCAACTTCTAGAGAGAAACTTTGGTTGGAATGTGACAGGAGATCCAATTTATTAAAAATATGCATCTTTATTGGCTAACTTCGTTATTTTTAGTTTTGAAACGTATAGGGGATTTTTGGTTAAAAATAACAGTTCAGGTGCAGAAAGATTTAACCCTTCTAGTCCCGAGACCTCTTAACACATGCATTTCTTCAGAAAAACTCATTGTTTTTTATGGTTATTGTGTTTCATTATTTGGTTCTTTTTCGAAGATAATCAATGTGTATGATCAAAAGTATGAAAGCGGCGCTACTTTCTGGCCAGATGTGCAGCGGAGAATCATCATTGGTATGATCATAGCTCAACTTCTCCTCCTCGGATTGTTCAGCACAAAAGGCGCTAAATACACGACCCCAGCACTCATGGTGCAACCCGTATATACCATCTGGTTCTATCAGTTCTGCAAGGGGCGCTTTGAATCAGCATTCGTCAGATTCCCGTTACAGGTTAGTACTCATCAGAAGTGTTTTTGATTAATTTAGTTCTCTGTTAGTAACATATTCTAATAATAAGTAGAAATTTTGTTGAGGAATGAGAATCAAGAATGGGAACGGGAATGAGATTCCCATTCTTCATGTTTGTACTTTGTATTTTAACTTTTTGGTCACGAAAATAACTTTAGGATAAGAATCTCATTCTCATTTACATTATTGATTCATGTTAAGAAATCACGCATTGTAGGAATGTGAAGTCTTGATTAGTTACTGTGCTAAACATGTCGTGTTCGTGTTGGGTCGTGCGGTGCATAAACAACCTTAAGCACGACATGAACACCACACGCAGCACACACACACAAATTGACAGCTCTACTTTAAAAGCATATTTTGGACAAGATCCTGATATCTTATCCCGGAAAATAAGAATCACAATCGTGCTGATGTAGTACTAGTAGAATGATCTTTAATATCTTATAAACGTCCCTAGTTTACTTGCATCGGATTCTATCAGTTACTTATGGCTTATTTCAGAAAAGAATCTTGTATCTATCAAAAAACATCACGGTACACAATCTTTACTGATATAGAGCTGATAATACAATGATCTTTAACCTGTTGGTTTCATGAATATCGTAACATATCATCTTGATTATCGATATGCAGGATGCTATGGTGAAAGATACGCTTGAAAAGGCGAAGGAACCGTATCTGAACTTGAGGATCTATCTGGAAGATGCTTATGATCATCCAGTGTTCAAAGGCACAGAAATGGACTTGAACTTGAACAGAATCGTAGCGGATCATGGCGACGAGGGAGACAACAGTGAACTCGTCCCGACGAAGAGGTCTTATTGGAGTAGTAAACATGCTTCTGATTCTGAGGTTGCTGAGACTTCATGATATTCTTGTCCGTTTTTTTAGGTTTTAGAGATGGTATTGTTGGCCATTTTCACTTTCTTTGTACATGCACCATGTATCAGATACTGAGTTTTAGCCTTTAGGGAAGGGGAAAAAAGTACAGTACAGGTGGTAGTGGCATAATGGTAATAAATAGGGTTCTTGTAGTGAAAAAAATAGTGGCATAATGGTAATAAATAGAATTCTTGACATAGGTAACGATTCGCATCAACGAGTTGTGTCTGGGTCTTACTAAAGGTTGACTGTGTGTTGTACCACCCACCACGAACACGACATGATTAATAATCGTGATAAACGGTTAAACACAAACACAGCACATTTATAATCACAAAACATGACACGTTTAACACGGCTTGAAAGGGTTGCGGGCTCATTCGGGTTGAGGTTTTGGGTAATGTCCAATTTTAGGCTTGAGTTTTACATGCAAAAATATGCGTATTCCTTTGGACTTGTTTCACCCAACTCACATTTTGCTCATGATAATCCAATATGAACATTGCTCACAAGTTATGTTTGAACCCTCAAAATTTGGGCTCGGATTTTGGGTGACCACATGTTTGAGGCTAAATCGTCAGCTTTATTTGTACCAAATTCAAAGAGGTTCGAAGTTAGATTTTTCTAACAAAACATGTGGACTTGCACTATTCATCTCAACCCGATATAAAAATTAAATTATACTTAACCCGAAAAATGATTAGGTTCATTTTATGCTATGCGAATCGGCAAACCCTAACTGAATTGCATCATCTACACAAAAGGGTAACTCCAACTTTTTTATTTTGATAAATTTGTTTTTAGTAAAAATGTTTGAAATTTGAAGAAATAATACCTGGTTTTGAGAAGAATATAAAATCAAACTTGCCATGATGAATAATGACAAAATTGCCCTCAATAATTCAATAATAATATTCTTGTTCTACTAAATCCAAAAAAAAGGGTCCACATCACATGGGATCTTGATAAGATCTCAAGATCAAAACACTACTCTGATGAAATCAACGGTCCTGATTGAGTGTCTCAGGGGTTTTCCAGTAAATAAGCCACAGAGAAGAGCCACTATTTGCTTGCTTGAGCTTCTCCAAGTTTTGAAATTTACCAATCAATCTTGATCACTTCACTTCCATTTGAATTGTGCGGTCCTCAGAGAATTCACAGAACCAACCAATCTTCTCAGTTCTCGTTTTTGTTGCTTCAGCTTCAGAGTTTGGGTCTTGTTTGCGATTCCCAATGGTGATGTGAGTTTAAAGTTTCAAACTTTAAGTTCTGTTCTTCAGTTTTAGTCTCTTTTGGATTCTGGGTTTTGCTGGTTTTGGACATTTTGATGTTTTTGTTGCTTTATTTGGGTTTTACTCTTGTTTTTCTCATCTGGGTATTGCTCAGTTTTCATTTTTGGGTAGTGTGAACTATGGATCAACTTTTTTTTTTTTTTTGTTGGTATTTGTCTATTTGAAGAGGCAATCCAGTTCATTGGATCTGTATGAATGATGGGTTTGGCCTCAAAGTGTGATTTTGATGCAGTTTTAGAGAGAAATGCAATGTGTTGCCATTTTCAGCTAAAGGGTTGATTGGGGTTTATGGTTACTTTGCATTTTGGAGATGATTGTATGCTGTTGCTTGAATCTGTTTAATATCAGTACAGTTCTGGATTTGGACTAATGAGATTGTTTTGTATCTGGAAATTTTGATGATCATAGTGAAGAATATTTTGTAAATAGGTGTTAGAATATTTTGGATTATAACTTTTATTCAGGAATGAGAATGAGATTATCATTGTTCATGCTTGGATTATGATTTTTTGGTTTTGAGAACGACTTTGGAATGAGAATCTCAAAAATTTAATTCAAATGTTATTTTAGCTGAATCGGTCATATAATATTGTATAAGAGCCTTGTAGACCCAGCAATCCTATGTTTGAATCCTAAGGTAAGAGGAAGGCCCGTTCTTGGCCACCTTAGAGCTGGAAATTCGAGATTCGGGTTAAAAAGACCTAACCTGAACCCGACCCACTAGAGGTGCGTGTCTGTGTGGGCTTCAGGGTTTCCTGAACCCACAAAAATGCAGGTCGGGTTTCGCTGTTTTGGGTAACTGTGGGTTCGGGTCTAAATTGCTAGCCGTAGGCCACGCTCAAAGCCACAATGGGCTTGCATGTGAGGGGCATGTTGGAGTGTGAAATTTTTAATTGGATTCTCAACTCTAAGCTTAACTTCAGCTTTTAGTTTAATCGGTCCATTTGCTACTAGATAATTAGGTGAGTGTTGTTTCTCAAATATATGATTTTGTTGGTTTGATTGACTGCTAAATTGTAGCTTCACGAATTCCGCAGGCATATCATTTGCTTTCTGGTTTGAGGATCGGCTCCATTTGCTACGAGAATGGCAACTCTTGCACCCTCAGTTTCAATACATCGTTGCCGTCTCAAATGTGGAGCCACGGGATCATCGAAACCAATAGCAACTGCCCATTTTCTCGGTGGAAAGAAAATGACAGATGGGTTTGAGAAAGTTAATGTAGAAAGAAATCTCTTCTGTGGACAAGTTATGGAAAATGTCATAACAACTCCTTCCCGGCCTTTTGATTTAAGAGTATTTGCTGCATCTCGAGTTTCTACAGAGCGAACTGAATGGTTATTAACTACTGGTACTGAAGTTGATGAACAACTGAAGGCGTCAACTTATCTATTTAGAACAGAAACCGGTGGTCAAGTAAAAGTATTTGTTAGAACGGAAAATGACAGGTTTGTAGTGTATATTGAGGCTTCTTCGTTCCAGGAGCGTAATAGTAATGACGGATTGGTTCTAAGTTGGGGCGTTTATAGAGCTGATTCATCACGTTTCATGCCCCGGGACTTCAAGAATCCAGCTTCCAATGCCAAAATCAAGCCCGTTGAAACCCCATTTAAACAGATTTCCTCGGGAAAGTTTTCACTTGAACTGTCTTTTGAAGTAAAACATAGCCCGTTCTATCTCTCATTTTTACTGAAATGTCCTTCAAATGCTGAATCAAGTTGCTCGGAAATCAAAAGTTATAGAGAGGCTAATTTCGTCGTCCCAGTTGGTTTTAGTTCGGGTTCTCCAACTCCTTTAGGGCTCTCATTTTTAAAAGATGGTTCTTTGAATTTTGCGCTGGTTACAAAAAGTGCAGCGAGTGTTGTTTTGTGTTTGTACAAAGATGCCACATCAGACACACCCGCGCTAGAGCTTGATTTGGATCCGTATGTAAATCGATCAGGCGATATCTGGCATGCCTCAATTGGAAGTGACTCAACTTTCGTGAGCTATGGCTACCGTTGCAAAGGAGACAGAAAAAAGTTTGACGCCGAGCGTGTTCTTTTGGATCCTTATGCTAAAGTGATTGGAGATGTTATATCTAATCGTCAGTCTGGTTCGTTTCCACAATATCTCGGACAATTGTGCGAGGAACCTCCTTTTGAGTGGAGCGGCGATATTCGTCCAAACTTACCGATTGAGAAGTTGATGGTTTATCGGTTGAATGTAAAGCATTTCACCGAGCACAAGTCTAGTGGCGTTTCAGGTACCTTCTCTGGTTTGAGTGAGAAATCACATTATTTTAAAGATCTTGGTGTGAATGCCGTACTGTTAGAGCCAATATTCGGATTTGATGAGCAGAAAGGACCATATTACCCTTTCCATTTCTTTTCTCCAACAAATATGTACGGATCTTCTGGTGACTCGGTCTCAGCCATTAACTCGATGAAGGAGATGGTGAAGAAATTGCATGCCGAGAACATAGAGGTTCTACTAGAAGTTGATTTCACGCATACTCCTGAGGGCGGAGCGTTGCGAGGTATTGATGACTTATCGTATTATGCGAATGGAGCTATGAATTGTAACTATCCAATGGTGCAGCAGCTGATTTTGGATAGTCTTCGACACTGGGTGATTGAATTTCACGTGGATGGTTTTTGCTTCTTAAACGCTTCCTCTTTGTTGAGAGGGTGTCACGGTGAATCCTTGTCCCGACCTCCACTTGTTGAAGCAATCGCCTTTGATCCGATACTCTCCAAGACCAAGGTGATTGCAGATTTCTGGGATCCACATGACTTGGTGGAGGAAAAAACCCGATTTCCTCATTGGAAGAGATGGGCGGAAATGAATTCCAACTTTTGTACCGATGTGAGGAACTTCTTAAGGGGTAAAGGTCTTCTCAGTGGCCTCGCGACTCGGCTTTGTGGAAGTGGTGACATATTTTCAGATGGGCGAGGCCCAGCGTTCTCTTTCAACTTCATCGCGAGGAACTTTGGACTTTCTCTGGTGGATTTAGTAAGCTTTAGCAGCGCAAAACTCTCTCCCGAGTTAAGTTGGAATTGTGGGGAAGAAGGACCAACGACTAGAACTATTGTCCTCGAAAGACGACTCAAACAGATTCGTAATTTTTTGTTTGTGCTCTACGTGTCGTTGGGCGTTCCTGTTCTTAACATGGGAGATGAGTGTGGCCAATCTTCCAGGGGATCCACTGCATATGCTGATCGAAACCCTTTTGACTGGAACGCTCTGAAATCTGGTTTCGGAGTTCAGATCACGCAGTTCATCGCGTTTTTGACTTCACTAAGAACTCGACGAAGTGACCTTCTTCAGAAAAGAAACTTCTTGAAAGAAGAAAACATTGATTGGTATGGAAGCGACCAGTTCTCGCCAAAATGGGAAGACCCGTCTTGCAAATTCCTCGCCATGACACTGAAGGCCGATGCAGTACAAACCAAGTTGAGTCCCGAGTCTTCTGATATAAGGAGCGATTTGTTTATTGCCTTCAATGCAGCTGATCACGCAGAGACCGTTACTTTACCCCCGCCTCCGGAGAAAATGGCATGGTATCGGTTAGTTGATACGGCTCTTCCTTTCCCGGGATTTTTCTCAACTGATGGCGAGCTCGTGGTTGAGCAAATGGCGGGTTTAGTTGTCTATGAAATGAAGTCTCATAGTTGTGTTCTCTTCGAATCCATCAGTTGTGTGGATTGAGCTTCCATCGCTCTTCTCAGCTCTCTCGCCGCCACCTCTGTAACATACAAAAGGTTAGTTCTTAATTTTATTTATAGCTCATCTGTTGTAGAATAAATGCTACAATAAAGGTTTTTGCAGTTCGGCAAAACAGATCTTCCACAAAACTGCAATTGCTGCTACACACCGTGTAAATTCATTAGGTATCTCTTAATAAGATTATTATTCATTTACCGTTTTCAAGATAATGACAGTTTTTGGCATCTCCTAATAAGATCGTTATTCGTTTGCCGATTTCATGATTGCGAGAGTTTTGTGCATCTCTTTGTTAATGAGATCGTTATTCATTTGTCAATAGTTTTGTGCATCTCCTAATCGGATCATTATTCATTGTCGTTTTCATGATTATGAGTGTTTTGTGCATCTCTTAATAAGATTGTTGTTCATTTTCCGATAGTTTTATGCGTCTCCTAATCATTATCGTTACTTATATGCTGTTTTCATGGTTATGAGAGTTTTGTGCACCCTCTAATGAGAAATCATTGTTAATTTCCCGGTTTCACGAGGTTACGAGAGTTTTGTACATCTCGTAAAATGAAGATCCTTATTCATTTGCCGTTTTCACGAATAAGAGAGTTTCGTGCATTCCCTATCGAGAAGATCATTACTCATTTGACGTTTTAGCGACTATGAGAGTTTTGTGCATTTCCTGAAATCACGATCCTTATTCATTTGCTGACAATTTCGGGCATTGCCTTATCAGATAATTATTCATTTGCCGGTTTCACGAGGTTACAAGAGTTTTGTGCATTCCCTATTGCGAAGATCATTGTTCATTTGTTGTTTTCATGATCAAGAGAGTTGTGCATCTCCTATCATGTAGATATTCATTCGACGTTTTCACGACTACGAAGGTTCTATATCAATCTGAATCCGAACAAATCTGATTTGTATCTAATTCGAAATCCGAATTGTCAACTGTAAAAATAATGATGAACGGAGCGGTAAAAAAAAAAAATCATCTAAGGACTCCAACTTTGAAAAATAACTTAATTGTTGTCTCTTGTTTGATCTTTACACAATCTATGATGGACTAAAAAACTAAGGAGATGTGGCATTTTCTTGTCAACAAAATTTTCCCAAGAAAATGACGTATAAAACTAACAAATAGAGAACAAAACAAGCTATAGAGCATCATCACATGCCACAAGATTCAAAACTCAGCTTCAACAATTAGCTCAGCAGCCTCACCCATTGTCCCAATCCCGCCGATTCCGAGCAATGCCAAGGCCAATTCCTCCTCATTCCACCGCCTCAATCCCTTGCTCAGCCTCTTCAACACTTTAGCGTCAACCTCCAAAACCCAAACCGGTGTGCACGCCACCATCAAGCTCACGAAACCCGACACATACGCTCGCCAGGTGGCCCAATCGCAACCAAGCGATATGTTACCATCTAGGGCGCTTGCGAGGAACTTTAGGTGAGCTCCAAGAACATTCGGTCTTCGCTTGGAGGGCGTCAAGGTCGAGTCCACTCCCCAAGCAAATGTCCCGGAAAGAATTGCGAAGTACGCGAGGGCATAGCCTCCTAGCATTGAAACCATACCTCGAGTTTCTCCGCCTTGCTCAGATCCATGGTTGGAAATGAACCAGGAAGGTAGCGTTTCTTTGATAAGCGTGTGGACCAAGTTCGACCCACCGGTGATCCAAAGTAGCGAAGCCCCGAGGGAAGCGACAAGGTTGACCCGGGTCATTGCTGCGGCGAGGGAGTCTTGCCCGTATCTCGTCCCGTTGTTGCTCTTCTTGAGTTTTTCTAGTTTCTCCTTTGGAGACGCATTGCCAGCAATCTCTCTAACAGAGAGCATGAGGAGAGAAACTATTTCCTCTGCCATGAACATGACATCTCTCACAGAACGGTGCACACGTAAGTAGAGAAATCCGGGGGCAACGGGGGAGATCCCGCCAGAATAGTGGGACACGAATCCATGGCCAAGGAGGGCACCAACGCCGCCATTGCTGGTTATGGAGGAAGGTTTGAGACCAAGAGTAGATGTGAAGCAACTCTTGAGAAGCTGAACTACAGCGTCCCTGTTGTGGAAAACAGTACCGGAAGCAGAGAACACGAGGAAGTCGCTCCAACGCTTCACCTTCTGCGTCCATAGAGAGGTTATAATCGGCATGCAAGGCCAAGGGCAACCCGAGGCAAGGGAGCTTAGAGCTGGACCGACTAGGACAAGGAAGCGCTCGGTGGCCTTGTCGAGTTTATAAGTTATCGTGAGGCTCACAAAGGCGGCTAAGGGTAAAGGAAGTGTAGCCGGAGAAATCCCACCTGAAAGTAAAAGACGAGTGAGCAATAATGTTAGTAGCTTGATCTGTTGAACAACGAAAACTGCTGTGAATTTAAATTTGAATATGTGAAATGGATGCAAAGTTCAATATCATTTTGTGTAAGACAACTATCCAGAAAACAAATACGGCAATGCAACTAAATAATACAACAAATTACCAACAGCTAGGCTCGGTACATCGACACCAGTAGCAGCGATGATTTTCTTTATCTGTTGCTCCACAATGGAAAGGTTCGCAGCGGGGCTTGGCCAATCAGTTCCATTCATAAAAACTGGCTTCCATATACCCCGTGTTACTTCAGCTGAGAAGTAACTCACCATGGTTGCCAAAGTTGCAGGAAGGAAATCGGCAAGATCTTTGAGTCCTGAGATAAAAAGAGCAAAGAAAGAAATCAAGAACAAAAAATAAAAGAAAGAAACGGCATTAGTTTGGGTGCTACATATGCGTCCCTTTACGTCTTTGATTACTTTAACCGGGAAATTTCTCAACCATCCGGTCTTGAAATAACCCCCCATTGGTGGAAAAGTTTGGCGCCAAAGCATTTCCGGTAACTCAATATTGTTATAGACCTACAACTAACAATTCACAATATTTTGCTACTAGAATACAGCTCGACTAGATTAAACAATATTTAAGATTCTAAGATGCCACTGGATTTGGTGTACTGTAGAGGTGGCAATTTGGACACGAAATTTGACTAGCATAAAATAGACCCAATCAGTTTTCGGGTCAGGAAACCCATACTTTTTCTGTAAAACCTCTCAACCCAGAATTGGATACCCTCACCAACCCGTGACCCAAATTGCCAGCTCTTGTATAGTGTCTATGGTGGAATCCACTTTCTGTACATGTAGTATATCAAGAAAACCAAACACAATAACACTTCAAATATAAGCAGAGGTAGATAACTAAATTCAGGGTCAAACAACCTAGAACTAAGCTCATAATGATTCAACATTTAAAGATGAAGCTAAAATTGAATTTATCAAACGAATGTAGCAAACCTGTCGCCAGTTCACGGGGGGATAACTTTCCGTGAGCACAAGCTGTCAGAGCAGCATCAAGCACAAACGGAGTTGCTTCGAGGATATCCCATGCAGGTACTTTAAGTTTAGCAGAGACATCTTCGGGTACAGACGCAGATGAATTACTACTTCCAGAAGTGGTAGGAGTCATAGCCTGACCACTTCTATTTATCTTTTTGAACATCATATTGAGCATCGCGTCTGCAATCTGATGAACAGGAGTCCCATGTTCAAGACCCGAGAGAGTAGAAGCGATACATTCTTGATGCTGCCGGTACCAACGTTTTAATTTTGGAAAGGTGTCCATAAAAATGGGGTCTACTGAAAAACTTAACATCTTTGATAGTCGCTTAAGTTTCATTTGGTCTGTGGGTGAATTTCCAAAAGAAGATAAGTGGCAATTCCGAACCATTAGAAGGTATTCGGGACACAGTTGGGATCCCACTGGCGGCACTTCTCCAGTAACATGTTCTATAGGTGGACGATTGAACTTCCATAACCTTAACAGAAGCGTAAAAGCGTTGGAGAACACAGCGTGACTAGAGAGTTCTTCTCCTGTTGGAAGAGTCCAGGACATATTGGGAACACTTGACCCAAAAACCTCACATAAGGGAATCAATGCACCGGCAAGTAGTGGACCCTGACAATGGATTTCAAACATCAGTTCACAATACAAATCTGGGTCAAACCAGCTCTTGGCTGACTGATTATTGTCTCGTAACATGAACACTTAGCACAGAATTTATAATAAGTTATTTCAACCTACCAAGCCATGCAGAGAGAATATCTGAACACAATCTACAGAT
>JAYMTF010002634.1:0-17515 GCA_036897485.1 Pelargonium nanum | reverse complement strand
CTCTAGGAGCTTCGTGGTTACCCGCCGAGATCTTACTCTCACGCCTGAGGCGGCGTCCCGGAACCACCACCCCGGGTCGTCGTTCTTTGGTGTGTTTGCCATTTCAGGTGACAGGTCGACGGACATCACATCGGACTTGACCAACGGACGACCAAGCTAGAGTGGACGACCAATATAAGACTTAGACTATTAACACTTAAGAAAATTCCTTAGCATACGTGGACAAGAAGACAATACATCCCAGTGTGTTTGCTTTGACCCGAGTCAAACAGGCGCATCAGAGGGTTTAACTCCTTTAATTAAGTTAAAAACTCAATTAAACGAACGTTACCCAAATGTAAGCATATTGGGTCGGAAAGCTGAAGAATGATAACCGCGCACCTGTCTTTGTCATCATAACCGAGAAGATAAATAATGGCCACTTTCAAGTCAAGATTAAATGAGTTTCATTTCAAATTAAAGTGGTGGTTCCCATGTATTATTATATTTGGCTTTTGTAATAATGTTTATTGTAAAATGTCCATTGTACCCTAGAAATCTTTTTATAAAAGGGAGTTTTCTCTCATCGTAAGGTACACTAGTTTTCACGTAAGCTTGTATTGTAAAATATGGCTATTAATAAAGAGTGTCTTGGGTTTGCTTGAAAAAAAGTCTCGTTCTCATCTTGTTTGAAGAAAATCAATGTAAGTCCTAAATTCTTGTATTATTTACTTCCAATTTCATATTTTACTATTAGTATAATGTTGTTATACATATTTAAAATATTGTGTTGAACTATGTTTTGTTTTTATTGGGTGGTTTGCAGGATTCTCTTTAGGTATAAGTTCGAGTCTTCTAACCAATAATATTGGGTGAGGTTTTTTTAATTATATATCCATCACATCTAATCCTCTCATACCCATGGCTCACAAACAAGCATGAAACATGAGTATTAGAAAGGAGTCTGATTCTCTTATGAAGATGAAGAATCAAACATTGTTATTGCCACCATGGTGAATTCTACAAATTTGAATGACTGCAAGTAGTTGTTTCGCATCAAGCAAAATTATGAAGACTTGGCTGACAAGAACAATGCTCATTTAGTTGCCAAAGGGTTCGACACAATGACACAACATTGATTATCAATGGATGTTCTATCATGTAATAAGTAATACATTTCTTCAAGGGCACCTAGAAAAAGAGGTTTTCATAAGACAACCACCAATCTTGAGAATACAGAGTTCCCGACACATGTATATGTCACCTAAGCAAAGCTATATATTGTCTCAAACAAGCTCATCGTGTTTGGAACCATGAACTAAAACAATTTCTCGTGTCCCTTGGGCTTCATAACTCTAATTCTGATATTTCATTGTTCATCTTTCATAACCAAGGTATTAGTTCTATTTTATGTGGATGATATTATTGTCATTAAAAACGCATAGGCTCTCATAAATCAAATTCTCTATACTCTGTAAGTGAATCTTCCAAAAACAACGTTATGTCGCTCATTCCTCCATTGAAGCAATGCAGTTGCAAGTGCTCTAGTCGAAACAAATTGGGTAATGACTTGCTTTGTGAACTTCATGTACACATTTGCGATCCTCTCACAATTTATTGTGATAAAATTGGAGTCACTTACTTATGTCACAAACCGATCTTTCACAGTAGAATGAACCATATTGATGTTGATTTTCATTTTGCTCGAGATCAAGTTCAAAACAAACAAGTCACTATTCAACATCTTCATGTTGTTGATCAACTTGTTGACACACGTTTACCAAACATCTTCCAAAATCAGAGTTTTATCGTAATCTAACCAAGTTAGGTGTTTTGTCAACAACCTCTAACTTTCATGGGCGTATCGACAAGCAACGAAATTCACTAATTATGTGGTTGAGATTCAAAATTTCATTTTAAATGCTGAATTTGAGATAAATCAAATGTTTAGACAACCATAAAATGAATTTGAGCATTTAAAACATACCTAAAACATTTCCTAAAAAAACATGAGATTTTAAATGTGAACTCTTTATCTCGTGAAGATCATGTTTCTCTTACTTGCATTTATTCCAAAACAATGTTTCAAGATAATACACAACCATTATTTCCCAAAACACCTTACCATTTACAATAATAAAGCCAACAAATAAATGATGATGGTGGTGTGGCCAACAAGTGGACTTCCATGGTTGTGTCCAACCAAGCAAAGCAGCCATGTCATTGCCAAGTGGGCTCTTAGGAAGGATCATTCTTGTGATTTGTCACTTCTTTTTTTGTTCAAGAAAACTATATTTTGTTCTGTGTTTCTCTCTTTTTTCTCTCTCCCAAGAACTCGCTTTTAGGTAGCACAGAAAAAGAAATAAACTATTTCAATTTCCTTATTGTTTTTTATTCCCCTCTGATTATTCTTCTATTTAATTCTCCTTCCTTTTGATGAATTCAAGACGCCCATTGCATTGACTTGTTAATTTTATCTTCTCTGTGTTGGGGTTTTCTGGCAAATTTCCCAAGAACTCGCTTTTTCGAGTTTGAGATCTGAAATTGGGATGTGAAAGGGAAGGTTGGTTTAGGTTGCAGAGTTTCTGCAAATTTGCCTCTTTTTGATAACCACCAGCTTCACTTGAAGCTTTGGGATAAAGATATTGCTTTGTTGGCCCCATTGGATCTGCATTTGCAGGGTTTGTATACTTTGGCCTCTGGTTTTGAAAATTTGAGCTGAGATAGTTGATATTTGTGAATGGTTAGGGTTGGGGAGCTGGGTCAATTTGAGGTTGATGGTGATGCCTGTTTTGTCTGGGGTTCTTGTGGGGTTACACTTACAGCAAAGCAGTTATGGATGTGGAAATGATGGTGCATTGAGGTGCAATTGTTTTTTCTAGGCTTACCCAGATTCCAAAATTTGATTTTTTTGTTTTGTTAGGGTTGCCAGAGGGGTTTTTTGGATTTTGAGGTTAAAAGGTGGTTTTGTTTGTTATTCCTGTTATGGGGGAGGAGTGATAGGTTTGAGCTACTCAGAGGCCTCTCTGGTGTTGTTTTCGTCGCCGAGCAAGAGTGGCTCTTAGCCGCCGGTAGCAGCCTACCATTAACAAGATGATTGATCAGTTCATCACCTTCGTGATTAGGCCTCCCAGGTATTCATTTATTGGTTTCTTTGGCTGACTTGTTTTTGAGTGTATATGTGACTGCCATTATTAACTTACCTACTTAGTAGTTGCTATTGTAATCTGTATAGGAGGTGATCTGTTTCTTCTTTGGAAACATATGTCCTTTTCTTTTAATGTTGCTGGATACTAATTTAATCAACAGTTTGTATGATTGTTATTGTTATTGAGACGGCCAGTTCTCTGAATTCATGAGAACGGAACTTTCATTTGGTTTAAAAAATTGTCCTCCTTTCTGTATGTGTTTTTTGGCCCTTGTTTCATCTTGTTTTACATTACAAAGGAGAGTTTGGGATTGGTAGTATTTCCCTGTAAAAATTAAGTCTTGCTTAGTAAGTCATTGTGGGTATTCTTCTTGGGCCGAGTACCCTTTGGCATCTTTTTTATATGGAGTGTGATTGGGTGGGATGCTTTGAAAACTTGTTAGTTATTGCGTCCACCCCTTGTCCATGCATCAAGTCCAAACTTACTTTGGTGGCTTTGATAGATTTTGTTGTGGTTATATGGCAAATGAATTACCATGTGTGTGTGGTTTGCGATCCTCTGTATTGTGAGACTTGCCTCTTTTGGGTCATGTGAATGCTCAATTTGTAACATCCACGTTGGAACTTTAATTGACACTCCATAGGAATTTAAAAATATACGAGTATCTTGATGAGTTATTTTTACTCTTCTCCTCCTTTCTTCTTGCTAAGCATCTATAACTATGATTTCATTTATCTTTGCTATGTTTTAAGCCATTAATTTCTCTTAAATACCTTATTCCATACCCAAATCCATTTTTTTTAAATTCGAACATGAATGGTCGTACCTTTATCAAATCAAATGTCATACTTTTTCTCACATTATTAATCATTTTTATTTAGATCCCTTGTCCCATGATCCCTTCAGCTACAATCAAATTACTCCTTGGCGTATTGCAGTTTTGTTCTTTGTTGTTGAGTTATTGATACATGCCACAATATTATAAGCCATCTGCTATGTTGGTTATGCAGGGCAGATTATGATCCAGATGAGTACTTATGGGAAAGGGATTTTACTCTTGCAGGCAGAGCATACAAAAGACAAGACTTGGAGGCAAGTATGGACATCAATTACCAAAATGTTGCAGTTTTTGTTTAACTTCTCTTATTTGTAATAATGAGTGTTTTCTTGATGGTGCTGACCTTGTTAACTCACCTGTTAATATTGCAGCTTACAAATGCAAGGGGGCTTACTTTACGATGTAGTCATTACGTCCCTTCACCTTTCCCCGAAGACACTCCTCTACCTTGTGTTATTTACTGCCATGGAAACAGGTATATGATGATCATCGGGGATATAATTCTATTGCTGGACACAAAGCTATCTGGCTATGTTACTGTAGTGTGGTTCAATATCTATACTATATGCACATGCTGGCTCTGAGATGGTGAGAGAGGCGAATTCAATAACTTAGTTTCATACATAATTTTCCCAAGTAAGCTAACAGTCTTAGGGTCCATGTAGCAGAATTTTTTTAAAAGTAAAATCTGCTGTCCTCTGTATCCTCTGCTAAATGCTACCTACATGCAGAGTTAAATCTGAGGAGAAGCTGCATTTAGCAATGCATGAATCCAGTATGGATTATTGTATATTCTATATTTCATGTCAAAGTAGATATTTGACAAATTTTCTTTGTAGGATTGTATATGAGATCTTAAATCTAAATGATTTAATATCCAGCTCACTTTGGGGAACTTTAAATTTTGTAAGGAGTAATCAGATAACAAATGGTAGAAACTAACTGATTGCTCCATTGGGCCATAATACAGTGGATGTAGGGCTGACGCAAATGAAGCTGCTGTAATTCTTCTTCCCTCAAATATTACTGTATTTACTCTTGACTTCTCTGGTTCTGGCTTATCTGATGGCAAATATGTCAGCCTTGGTTGGCATGAGGTATGTTTCTTCTTTATATATTTATCATTAAAATGGAATCTTGTGTCAGAATTTGTAAATTGTTTTTATCTATATCAGAAAGAAGACCTCAAGGTTGCGGTGACATATCTAAGAAGTAACAAACAGATATCACGGATAGGTCTCTGGGGACGATCAATGGGCGCAGTCACAAGGTATTTTATCTTTTCTTTGCTTGAATAGTTATGTTGCTAGCTTTTCATAGGTTACTCGGCTCGTTCAAGAGTACGACATGCTTGGTTAGTGGTGGAAATGCTTATTAGCTTAATGAACAGAAATGGTTTTACAATTTTACTTGGAAATATAATAATAATGCAAGAAAAAAAGAAGATTTTATTGCTGCTCATAAAATTAAACCCTTTTTGTTTAATGTAATGCAGCCTTCTTTATGGTGCAGAAGATCCTTCCATTGCTGGAATGGTGTTGGATAGTGCCTTTTCAAATTTATTTGATTTAATGATGGAACTTGTGGATGTGTACAAGATCCGGCTTCCAAAATTCACTGTACGATTTCTTTTCCTCCGTTAATCTCTCTCTCACTAATATGTTAACAGTATGAATGAGTTCTGTTCATTAAATCAATGTTGTATTATGTTTGACTTTTGGCACATGGTATGAAGAGTTAATTCATTTATGGTCCTCCTTTTGCACCACATGTTCTTCCATAACATGTTCCGTCTAGGTACAAGTATATTAAATTACATCATTGTTAATCTTCATTTTCTACTTTAAGCTGCTATAAAAGTTTGCCAAGTGGCTTCATGAAAGAAACAGGTTGATATTTGGCCACGATCATTAATAGTTACATGAAATTAAATTTCATGTCACTTGTTCAGGGATAGGAAGATCTAGCTTTAACTAAATTTAGAACTTCTGCTTTTTAAAGCTACTTTCCCACTATGCATTTATAATCAAGTGTAACAGACAGCTAATATGATGAGCATTAGCTTAGAAAACATTCATGAGGCGTACATCCAAAGTTGCAATGATGATCCAATGGGTGGGATGATCAAATTTTCAATTATCATAATAACATAACACATGGAAGGATATTTCCTAAAATGTCAAAATAAATAGTCGGCTGGGACTGTTGATACAATAAAGTTAATAACTATCTAAAATGAGCTAGAAAAACTAATTAGAAACTGGAAAGTCCATCCAAAAAGCAGTGAGTAGTGTGTAAACGGACTCCTTAGCATCTCATGTTAAAAGGGAGGTAGATGTCAGGTAATCCTGTTGTTGAAAGCAAACCAGCTTTTTATTTCCACTCTTAACTGATGCCATACATGCATTGTGTTGCTGTTGAAATTGTCTACTTCTCTTTGTAGGCATCATTATCAAATGAGCCCACAAAATTTGAATATGAAATAGGCGAACTTGTGGTAGGAACTACCATATATAGAACCTGTAGGAAGTTTGTGTTTATTAGGCCCACACTATGTGCAGATTTGTACTCTGTGTTGCAGAGACTCGTGGCCTAAGCGCGAGAAATAGCATAAAAATCGGAATTCCAATTTATTTTAGTACTTCTATTTCTTTCTTTTCTTCCAATAATTAGGGAAAGAAATCTGCATGTGCTAATAGGTGAAGCTGGTCATCATTAAGATATTGTAGTTATTCTAAACTTTATGTTGAAGCATCTACATAGATCATTTTTAGGGGTATTTGTTCACAGTATTTTCTGAGTTCTTAGAAAGCAGTTTTCTTTTATATCAAGATATGAATCCAAACACGTATAACATTCATTTGTCCTTAGATTTCCAGTCTTACGATCTGTTTCTGAAACTTAACACGAATTGCTCATTTACTTATTCTTAGAGAAAGGGACATCCTAGAAAAATATGTGAAGTTTAAACTTTTGTTGGGGTAATTAGGTCATCTCATGATTTTCAAATTGGAAGCACAACAAAAAAAATTCTCATTTCTAATAATTTGGGTAGGATTCTTATGAATGAACATAGATATTTATTGTGATCATTATGTGGATCTTCCAATCAAATATATCAATTCAATTATTTGTATGAACAAGTGTATTGGTTAGTTTGTTGAGTCTTTGTAGACTAGTTGTGTGATATCTGTCTTACATTTCACAGCAAAACTAAAATATGAGGCTTATTAGTGTTGTAGAATTTTTTTTTCTTTCCTTGCATACATAACATGGTCTCTCTCTCTCTCTAACCAGGTTAAGATGGCAGTACAATACATGCGTCATGTTATTCAAAAGAAGGCAAAATTTGATATTATGGATCTTAATTGCCTCAAGGTTCGTGTATACTTGTGACATTTTTATGATCAATAAGTTCACCTTGTATGCACTTGCATCTTTCTTTGATTTTTTTCTGAGCCCCCTCAAAAGATTTAACTTATTCTGTTGTACTAAGTTAATGATTTAGATCATGGATCATGAGTGTTTGTAATAAAATGGTTATTTGTATGATACCCACCTTTTTGTGCTCCAAATGTGAGACATACTAAATCATATATTTTATATAGTATGTTTATGTTGTGTACCTCTGCCAGGTTGCACCCAAAACATATATTCCTGCTTTATTTGGACATGCAAGTGATGACAAATTCATTCAACCACACCATGCTGACCACATCTTTAAGTCCTACTCGGTAATATGTCAATCCAAAGTTCATGCTTGTTTTATGGTAATATGTTGAGGCAGGTTCATTTCTAAAAGTTTAACCAAGTTCTTGATCATGTATAGGGAGATAAAAATATCATAAAGTTCGATGGTGATCACAACTCCTCTCGACCACAGTTCTATTATGACTCGGTTTCTATTTTCTTCTTTAATGTCCTTCATCCTCCTCAAGTTCCTACCTCCTATTCAAGTCAGCTTGAGAAATATTACAATTTGGGGGATCTGAAGGTTGAGGATGAAATTAATGAGGTGATTTCCTTTTCATACAAGGCTCGTGAACAATTTTGAAGCATCATCTTATTGAAGTCTATTTGTTATAAGTCAATGATTTCAGTACCTCTATTTATCTGTTTAGTCAAATATCGTACTGTTTTATATCTTTAAGAAATCCCTGATTGTTGGTGGGAATATTTTGTATTGCTGTGCTGTTGCGTAGTTCATAATTGGAGGGTATCTAATGAGGACTTTGTTATATCAAGATGTATGTGGTGAACCGTTTGTCCACTTAGCTTTTAAGGATTACACCGAGAAAAGCAGTACCCACGTAAACAATTTTGGGGTTGATAGATGATATGTTTCTTCTGTCAGTTTAGGGGAATTTCAAAAGTACCATATTAATTTCATCGCTATCTTGTTATCTCCGCAATAGGAACTAATTCAGATTTATGCCCCCTTTTAATTTTCAGAGCATGATATGTGATATAATTAATGGACTTCGTTCTTCTTCTACCAATGCTGCGAGTTCATCTTCTGCTCCTCCTGGCATTTCAACTGCAAAATCTGTGGATGAACTTCTTCTGGGAATGCCACCAACTTCTAGTGTATTTGTATGTACCAGACTGAAATTAGTTACCTTTTTTTCTAGTATCTTTTATTTTAATTTCATCTTAACAATATTTACTTGTTGCCAATAATTTAGGATGACTTGCTCAATGAGGATAATGTGCAAAATTTTGATGACCCTTTACGTTTACAGGTGATCTTATCTTGCAATCCCCTTGAAATGTAAAATAGAAAGTAGTTTGATATATGGTTAAACTGAGTTTGAAGTCCCAACATACAATCATGGTTTCTTTCTATTACTTATGTTCCTCTGTCCGTAAATTGTTTATGGGCTGGTTGGATTCATTCCTTGTTTCATCCTTGGGAGTTAAATCAAAAGTTGCCTATTTCAATCTGAGAGGATATTAGTTGCTCCCGTGCTCTGATAGATGAACCCACTGAAAGAGTTATACTCTATCCTTTTAGGTTGTGCGAATTCTACCATTTTGTTTTACTTAATTTTACATCCATTACTTTACAGGATAAGCCATACGGCCAGAATGAGGAATGCTGCTCATATACAAGCTCAACCAGAGAAAGTTGGGGCAGATGCTCATCCTTAGGGGGCACTGACGAAGAATCTTCTGCAGATTGTACAGCTACTGATAGAAACCAGCAGGTCTCTCTCTCTCTCTCTTTGCATGCAAATTCTTTTGCATCCTGGTTCAACAGCTGGCCTAAACGAGGGTCGTAGTCCTGCTACCCCTGTCCTAAATCCTTCCAATTCCAATTATGGTAGAAAGCAAGATTTGAGTCTCTGGTATTGGGTAAGCAAGAAAGAGACAGCCAGTTCATCCGACACCTAGTGTCCACCATTGTGAGTAGTTTGTTGGTATAGTTCCATGCTTTTCATATACAATTTAAGTGACACCCATTTCCCTGCCATCATCATTAAGCCTTCCTCTTGGTCACTGTTCGAAGAATGGATATTGAGATGGCAATGCTTTATCAGTTATCACATATTTCATGCTGGGAACTGGCCAGGTCATAGCATAGTGTGTTGGGAGTTTCTTCCTTTCTTTTTCTTTTGTTTGAATCCCTTTCCTTAGTACTATTTCTATGAACAAAAATCAGAATTCTACTAGTAGAGATTTGAATTATGCATATGTAGAGATTTGATTGACTACATCTAGTTTTGCTATTTTTGACGGTAATGTTGTTTGTCTATTTTGTTTTAGATGACTGTTGAGGCACTCGCAACACCCGAGAGATGCACACAACAAGAATCTCCCGAAGCCCCAAAAGAGGAAAAGAAAATTGAAGCTAAGAAAAGTAGAGGCGATAAATTAGAAGCATTAAGCAAACGATTGCGACTGTGCATTCTTAGACGAGGAGACCATAGGAAAAATGACTCTTCATGACTGCATTTGTACAATAGAAACAAAGGGTGTTTTTAACTGTAATTTTATGGAGATGTTCATTTTTATTTTACTTCCATTGTATCTTCCACCTTACCTGAACATGGCATTGCTTTTGTGCAAAGCTATGCATTCTATTCTAATTTCTTAAAAGCCTTTTTGCTGCTACATATATTCCTTAAACTCCCTGTACTATAAATCATCGGCATGTTTGTCAAAAAAACTGCAAATTGATCAACCTGAAACTGTAATTTGTAATTGTGAAATGTTATATTGTATCAGCTATGTTTGCTATCTTCTATTTATTGAGGAAAGTTTGGAAATTTGCCATAGTATGTAAAGGAAATCGGCACAGGAAGAGACCTTAAGCCTACTTCAGGCCGTCAGGCGTCTAAAATGAACATGATCTCTGAGAACCTAAATCGATTAGAGGAGAGGACAACAGAAACAAGGCAACAACAGAACGGTCTGCCCGGATGTGCAAATAGCATACATGTAAGTTACAGACAGGCCCTACAGCTCATTTCCTGAAATATTTTCCAATTGATGATCTTCCTTCCTAATTGATATGCCCAGCGAAGAGTCGAACTGCTCCCTTGTCAGGAAAAGTGAGTTTGGTTGCTGGTAAGAAGAGCTTAAGCTTGACTCCAGTATCTGGTGTGTCAGCATCAACTCCGGTTTTGAAAATGATGTTGCATCCATCCCCATGCCCACGCATACTCGTTGTTTCTTAATTGACCTCTCGCCTTTGGGGCTACCACCGGGGGAACCAACATGGCAGCCAGAATCTGGAGTTAATGGTTCACGGAGTGATGAGAAAGATTCATCAACAGATAGGCTCTTGGTTGGAGCATGCTCTTTCGGAGATTTGTCAGGGAGTGGGGTTTCAGAGATAGGGGCAGGCGTTGCTGGGTCATTCTTGTTGTCAGGTTCGGTGTCATTGTCGGCCGCCGGGGCTGAAATCACTGGGAGAGGCTCTTCTGCCAGAACTCCACTCAGTCGTTGTTGCTCTTCAATTATTTTCTTCAAATACTTGCCTTGGGCTTCTATGCGTAGCTGTAGCTGCCTTTGCACCTGTTGCATTCAACAATGAAGAAATCGTATGCTTGGAGAGTGATCTCGACAATCAACATATTTTACCAAAATAATTATAAAAAAATAACAATAATACTTTGACTTCACTTTATTTCTTAGTTAATTAAACAAAATTTTGATTATTGGCATTTGCCTTTTCCTATTCCTATATGCACAAATACAATGCAAGTCTATAATGTAGTAAAGAAAAATCAGTACCAACTGTCTGATAGTTTTGGATATCATCCTAAGGGTGCAATGTAAATGGAACATACACTAATCGGCTTTCCCTGCACTTTAAAGCTCCACATTTAACTCATTCGATAAGATATGATTTCCCAATGTAGACTGGAGATTTGTATATACAATACTAGAGCCTAGAGGGAACCAACAAACCAATGTATGTATCTTTCCACCAAACACGATTCTGAAATTGGATTGGATATGCATTTTCAACACAAAGTCATATATGAAGCACCAAAAGGGGCCTTCAGTCTCAGCAAAAAAGAATTACCCATCTAGTTATTATGAAATGTTTATGGCTAAAAACATGAAGTTCAACATCAATATAACCTAGAACAATCGTATTCTTCCTTGCAAGTGTACCATTAAAAAAATATACGCTACAGCCTACAAGTAAAGCATTGATATTTTACCAAATAAAACATGCAAACAATAATGCTGAAACTTGATACGACATTATAACGGTTCTATCTAGTGACATTTGTGCAAGATAATAAAGATCATCACCAGCCACTAATTAGAGACTATAAAATAAATTGAAAATGTACCTCCAATTGCTCATGCAGTCGCTTTTGCACTTCCATCTGGAGCTTGAGTGCTTCAGTAATTTGCATTCCCCTGCATATAGTGAGACATGTTGTCAAGTAGTCCATCAATAAGTTATTACAGCAAACTAGACAAATCATATACTTTCTTTCAACTTGCCTACAAAAGAAAAAGTTCTTAAATGTCCAATACACATACAAGAAAGACTTGTTTATAGACTTAAAAGTTGCCAAAAAAAAAGTTTGCGTTCTCAGAAACTATTTGTCAACTCTTGAATGGAACTAAATCACAAAGCGAAAGAAGCAAATTGACTTACGATGAACCATCCAGATTAGAGAGCATATCCCCGGACTCTTTCTTGTCAACTTTTTTCCCTTACAATAAAATATTAGTAAACGTCAATAAATAGAACCGATGAAGGGTTTTATAGTAGAACATCTACACCAACTGTAAACACAGGAAAGCTACTACAAATTACTGTAGCTGATTACGAAATAGTGTGTGCATAAACAAATAGAGACTGGGTAACTTACCATCAGAAGAGGAGTCAGGAAGGTATTTTGCCAGTCGATATTTCTGGGTTTAGCATAAAACCGGAGTTAAACAAGATAACAAAGAATATTAGATGCTCCCAAAATCCTCACCCCTCTGTTAAATAATGTGCTGCCATGCATGGTATCAGTTTTTACATACCTGTAAATGGCTTTTGACATGGTATATGGTTAAGCCCTGTACACCCATGACTCTGAGAACACCTTTGGGTGTAGCTCCTGAGAGAAAACAGGAAAAGGGGTCAAAGCACAAAAGAGAGAGAGAGAGTAAAAAAAAGAGCTTCAACTACTTTATACACACAAAACATAACAGGTTTCTCAAGCTCAAATCTAAAATAAACACATTGAGCTTGGCCCAGCTATTCAGGCAGTGAATTATGTTTTCTTTCTGATGTGAGTTCTCGAATGTTTATCATGGGGTTATCTTTATACTTGAATCAACCACACAAAGATAGAACTTAAACCTAGGAAAAGTGAGGAGTTAAAAAGAACCAATTTAAGTTCAAATTAGTGTCTATTTACAGGGATATATATGTGAGATTATATACTTAAGAAAAAATTCAAAACAAACACATTGAACAAGACCTAGCTTTTCACACAGTTCACTCAAAAGACAGTAGTAAGGAACTTGTGATGCACTCCTGAGGGCTGTGGATCCAGTTGCTGAGAGTCCAAGTTATGGAGTTGGGTGAGATCTTACTGAACAGGGATGCAATGGAGAATTGAAGAGCAGGTTCCGAGCAAGCCAAATGTAATAGAGAACAACATATTATATCTTGTTCCAAAACAGAGAGGTGAGCTTTCCATTTACCAGGCCTTTCTAGGAGGAGAGCAGGCTGGAGACTGAGGAAGGCAAGGCACCAGAGATATTCCACCAGTTAAGAGTTTTAGACCAAATTTCCCATGACCAATGACAGGTCCAGAAGGATTGAGCCTTTGGGATCCTCAAGCCTCTATCTGCCAGGAAGCATTTTGTGGGAATGCATTCAAGGGTTGCAAGCCGAACAAAAGTTTGGATTTTGGGAGGGATGAGAGGGAGACAACGAAGTTTGGCCCAATGTGACTAGGGGGAGGATGGATTTTTCACTTTATAGGTTTCTTGAGCTAAAACTTAAATAAATAAATAACAAATTTGGCCTAGCTTTCACACAATTCCTTAAAAAAAAATATCCAAAGCACGCTCCAAGTGTTTTTTTTTTGTTCAAACATAGAATTGAAAAAAAAAATGTTTTATAGGCTCTCGTGCCAAAATTTAAAATAAGCATATGGAACTTGGACGGTTGCACCGGCTCTTCACACTGTTCATTAGTTCTCTTTTTTAAGTGAGCTCTCAAAAGTTTTAGTGGGGGTTACCAAAGTTATTTAAGGCGCAAGACGCACGATGACGCAAAAATCTTCTGGAGCCATAGCGCATGGCGCACGCCTTTTGAAAACAAGGCGGACATAGACACTTAAAATTATATATATATATATATATATTCTATGCATATTTAATAAATTACCATGCTAAAAATCATGTAAATAAGTTAAATACAATATTGATATAATTTATAAAAGTCATCGTCATTACGCCAAAGATCTAAATTGAAAAGTTAAATCTAAGATTTTAAATATCATAGTATTCATCCTCTTTAAAAAGAGAATCACTATTTCCATCTTGATCGTCAAAAGATTTATAACCTCAAATATCATTTTCCTCATCCATATCTGATTAAATCTAAGAAAATCATTGCGATTAAACTTTTTTTTAAAAATTTGATTCCTTCAATTATATGTTATTAGTATTAAATTATATATTTGAATTTCAACTCAACACACAAAAAAAACCCTAAACTACAAAGCAATTTTCATATGACGCGCCTTTCTTGGGCCGCGCCGCACCATGCGCCTCAGCAAATGGCGCGCCTTTCCTAAATTGTCGCACCAAGCCTTGCGTCATGGCGCGCCTTTCATAACTATGGGGGTTACCTTTAGTTTTGATCAACCAGGCCACCAAAGAATTTAAATCGAGCTAAACTCAAACTAGTGTCTATGTACAGGATTATGTACAAGTGGGACTTTGTACTCAAGTCATCTAGTACTGTCAACACACCTCTCTTTCTTTTTCACCCCTTTCATTTGCACAAAAATAGCTAGACATTACCGCCTAGGAGGCACCAATTCAAACATGTGATACGCAAATTTTAAAAAAATGTAGGATACAATTCTTTAGAATGTGTAAAAAAAATTATTTGAAATGAATTTTTATATGTAATATATTATATGAATATGTAATTTCAGATATCTTAGAGTTTAATAATGACCAAAACAACGAACATAATACCATCGTATTATAATAAATCATAATTTATTAGCCATTAAGGCATTAATAATGAGACTTTTAGGTGAAATAATAATGTGTTAAATTAAAATGTGAGATCTTTATATTATACCAAATCCGCATATTTGACACAAATCTGGGAACGTATCTTGATTTTTTTTAATATTTTAACCACATCCGTATTTGGAATGATTTGGCGTGAATTGGGTCTGACTCACAGATCCAACATGAATACATTACTACCTAACTTGCCGGTACTTCATATATTACCACTCTAGGGATCTTAGTTAATTCTTTATTAGAGTTTGAAGCTAATTGGGAGGGGTGAGGTTGGGGGTAGAGATTGGATAATTGGAGATAGAAGGAACAGTGGATCCTTCAACAGCTGGTGAATCTTCTGAAAAACTTGAATAATGCAGACTGAGTATAAACAGGGTAAGACTTACTATAGAAAGAAATGCTTAGTTAACTTTCTAGTTCAAGCCATGTCAAACAAAAGAAACATTGCAGTCTAGAATTAAGCTTAAAGGTTAACAGACAACAACAACAAATGAAATTCAAAGTGCAAAATGGAGGTTACTCACGATCTGGCCCACCAAGTTGAGCCACGGCATCAACAAAGCGTTCATGAAGCTCATGTGTCCAACGTAAGCGTTGCTTTGAAGCAAGACTAGGGTTGTTGAGACTGTTGCCTCCATTTGTGGGGTCCATTGCGCCAGTATCACAATCTAAGTGTTGACCATGAACTACTGAATTACTGCGAACTAAACTTGGACTAGGAATACTCTTTGGTTGATACATTTGTCATTTATCTGTAAAAAAAGAGACCATGAAGCCATCAATATCATAATAGAGTAACATAAATTTATAAGAGTTTGAATATAACTACCTTTATGCATTCCATAATAACCAAAATTCGAATTTCAGAGTCTTAACACATTCTCAAGAGGCAACAAGAAGACTCTTAGTTTGATGCTAGTGCTCCATCACTCAGCCAACATGACACTCTGGCAGCCTCAACCCAGCACAACCCTGCCCATTTTTTACAACTCCAGAATTCTATAACAGAATTAAATAAACTGTTTTTACATAATTAACCCTCCCCAAACACCACAATGGTAGAAGCTTTGTACTAGGGGACCACATTTACAGAATTCCATAATAGGATACTCAGGCCTTAAGGTGAACCTAACCTACTTTACCCTGCCTAAATACTCCATGCAGCCAAGTTAAAGTTTAAATTTTTAAATATCTATCTGACACTAACACTATGAGTGTTCAATGGCATGAAGTTTCCTAATATCCTGCTGATGGACCAAACTCACTGAACCCAGCTATAACTCTATGCCTCCAACTTGAAATCTTACTTAAGGCTGATGATATGGCTCTAACTTGACATTACTTCTTATGGTTCTGGTGAAGAAAATATCTTTAATGTAAACGAAATTACTATACTGTGTTAGCTATATTAAAATGAAAATTTATTCATAACTGGTATGGATTGCTTAATACAATCTATCCTCCCTTTATTTTTTCATCACAATACCACATATAAACTAGCAAAAATCTCCCTTTGCATGACTTAAAAGGAAATGCATGTTTAATGTTAGAATACCATGATAAAAAACCCAACAAATCATAGTTAACTCATGTTTGAAGTTTAAGCTAAACGCATATGATCAAATGAGAAAACACAAACAGAACCATTTGCTATTCCATCCATCGGTTAAAAAGAACCCAATTTCAGATTTGGATCATGATTGTATTTGTTAGAACTACCTGACTTCCTATGAGAACAAAAAAAAATCATTTCAATGAAAAATTGAATGCAATTCATCTCAGTTCGGCGCCTCTAGTTCACGATGAAGCTGTACAAACACAACTCTAAATTCAGATGTTCCATTAGGGTATTTCAAGTTTTCAAAACCTCAACTATTTTTCAGCTGGGATGGTCAATTCCAACAAAAGTAAACCCCAGTGAATCTAGACCTCTCAACAAGGAAAAAAAAAATAATAATAAATAAAAACTATTTCAAGGGGATTGAAAAAAAGAAGCATAACCCTAAATTGATTAACGATGATCACAAAAGTTGACAGAGCTTTCAGCCATATTGTCACAAGCTGATAAGAATTAAGAGCATTTCAACTAAATTTAGATGTTCCATTTGGGTATTTCAAGTTTTCAAAACCTCAACTAATTTTCAGCTGGGATGGCCAATTCCAACAAAAGTAAACCCCAGTGAACCTAGACCTCTCAACAAGGAAAAAAAAAACTATTTCAAGGGGATTGAAAAAAAAAAGCATAACCCTAAATTGAGTAACGATGATCACAAAAGTTGACAAAACTTTCAGACAGATTGTCACAAGCTGAGTTCAAGATAAGAATTAAAAACATTTCAACCAGTCGAAACGAAAACATGAGACCAACCGAATTAACCATCAATGAATGGACATGAAAACGAAGGAAAGAGACGCACCCAGATCTGCAATCCTGAAAACGCGGAGCTGCTCCCCAATTGCTAACCACAGGAGCAGATTATTGGAGGCTTTGTTGGGCTCACAAAACCCCAAAAATTGAAGTTCAGGTTGTCTATAGAAGTGGTCTCAGTTACCTGTTCGACGAAATGACCGAGAGAGGAGAAAAAAATAAAAGAAGTTGAAAAAAACAGGGAGGGACTGAGAAGAGACAAAACCCACTCGCGGAGGAGATCGCGTTTGCGCGCGTGAGTAATAGACGCATGTAGCGTGTTGCTGTATAATTAGTTGATATTGCAAAATGTGTTTTGACTCCAAGTGCTTGTTTGGTAACACTTCTAAGAAGCTAGAAGTGGCTTCCAACAACTTCTAAAAGCTATGATTGTTTGCTAAC
>JAYMTF010002633.1:0-17525 GCA_036897485.1 Pelargonium nanum | reverse complement strand
TATAGACATTTTACCTCTATAGACGTTGAAGTAGACTTACCAAACAAGGCCTAAGTCTTGAGAGCCTTGTTCCTCCTGTTTTGCTCATGTAAAGAGAGAAAAAAAATATTAAAAAACAGCAGCAAATAAACAAAAATTAGTATATAAGTAATTGAGGTCAACGTATTGCTAATGATGATATGCCAATAAAATATTTCCAATAGCATGCACGAAAAGGGAAGGTTTCAAGGGAAAAATGCATGCACAGAGCACATTTGAGTCACCAAAAAAAATTCTTTGGTCAGAGAACAAGTTTATTGTTGTTTATGACACAGTGGATTATACAGATTGGAGCTAATACTATTTTGGAGTTCTGATTGGCCATAATTTCAACGTTTTAAAGAATAAATAGAATTAAATGAATGTAAAATTAAAATTTATTAGCACCATTAATTTAGGATCGGTACATTTATTAATTGGACATGACAAGTTTGAAAAGTATAAACATTGGGACATCTCATAGGGACAGCATCTATATATTGCAATAATTTGAATCGGGCAATAACTTGCAGAGATGGTGATCAAGAGGAGACCCCAAAACCGGAAACAAATTATCCAAGAAAATTGGCTTCCCTTATTACTTGTTTGCTTCCCTTTCCTGTTTCAATGGTGCAAATATTTCTCTTTTACATCTTTTTTGAAGCCATAGAGACCTAAAAAAAGAAGAAAGAGAAGATGCCTGCAGTCTGGTTTGCTCTGAAGCGATCTTTTGACTGCAAAACAGACCCATCGGAGGTCCATGATCCCACCAAAAACCTCAACACAATCAGGTCTGGTTGCTCAAGATCCATAACAAATCTCAGAGACATCATCCACAGCAGCAAGAGGCACACACATGGGCTTGGTGGTGGGTGTTCAAGCCCTAAATCCATAGGAAGCAGTCAAGTTCTCGACCCCATGTCTCGTCAAGTGATTGTCAATGAATCAACCTGCGAGCTTCAGATTACTGGGTTTGGGTTCGGTGCCAAAAAAGGTGCAAACTTTAAGGGTACCCATAAAAAACAAGGGACCTCTGGTTCTAGGGCTCTCTCTAATCATGGTGGGTCTTCCGTTTTCAGGGCTTCTCATGGTTCTTCTGGTCTGACTTGCCAAAACTGTGGTAAGCAATTGAAGGACATGGAAGCTTTTGAATTGCACCATCTCTCCATGCACTCAGGTAACACATCTTGCAATGTTTTATCAGTAATCTTATACTTTGTAATCGTTTTTTTTATATTATAAGCAAGCGTAACAACAGAGGCTCAAATATGTTGTAATCGGTTTCTATGAACCTTCTCTTCTGTGTAGTTACTGAGCTTGCTGAAGGAGACTCGTCCAGGAAAATCGTGGAATTAATATGCGGATCAAGATTGATGTCCAGGTCCGAGGACAGGGTCTTAAAGGTGCACAACATGCAAAAGACCCTGGCTCAATTTGAAGAGTACAGAGAGATGGTGAAGATCAGAGGTAGCAAATTAGCCAACAAGCATCCACGTTGCCTGGCCGATGGGAACGAGCTCTTGAGGTTCTATGGCACTGTCGTCGCGTGCTCTCTTGGCACGAATGGCTCTTTGGGGCTGTGCACACTTGAGAGATGTGGTGTTTGCAACATTTTAAGACATGGGTTCTCTAGTAATGGTGTTGGTGTTTTTACCACATCCACAAGCTTGAGAGCCTTGGAATCTGTTGAATTGTGCAGAGGAAAATATTCAAAATACAAGTCTGTGAGGAGAGCTTTGATAGTGTGCAGAGTAATTGCTGGGAGGGTCCATAGGCCTTTGGAGAATCATGAAGAACTGATGAGCGTATCGGGTTTTGATTCGTTGGCTGGGAAATTGGATCGAGATTCGAATATGGAGGAATTGTATTTGTTTAGCCCCAAAGCTCTCCTTCCTTGCTTTGTGGTTGTGTGCACATCTTGAGCCTGAAGAGAACCATCCAGCAAGCAACAGTTTTGGTAGATTTGTTTGAATATTTATTACAATTGAAGCTGTGTTATCATTTGAGGGGATTAATTAGTTTGTGTTTGATCTTGTATAATCATTTTAAATCTGTATCCACATAATTCATTGACATGGATGTAAATGAATCAATCTGATGGTCTGTGGTCCAGGTTGTCTTAAGCATGATAGATTAGTTGAAGATGAGTATAATGAAGAAGATTTGCTAGTTTTCAAGGCTGCAGCTATAATGATGTGTGAGTGTAGCAGGATACACTATATATAGAGCTGACAAATCGGATTTTGGTTTTATCGGATTTCAGTTTTTAGGCATAAATGTGCTGAATTGTGTAGATTTATCAAAATTTTATCTGAAAGTTGGCCAGTTTCTAGTCGGGTAGAAGTCACATTGAGTGTCAGGTGCTCATGGGTTCGAGTCCAAATTCTGTTTAAATATGGGTCTAATGAATGCAACTAAGTTTGTAAGTATTCAGCAGATGGATACTTAAGAGGTGGACTAAGTGAGCTTGTACAACAAATAAGCATGTGGCCTAATGTGTATGAATTAGTGCAGAATTGCAGATATTGGGCCTGGGTTATCCGAATCTAATTAGCCCAGCCCACCTAAAATGTCCATTAATAGTTTTCATTTCTATAGTTTTGGATAATAACAGCTATTTGTAAAACGATACTCTCTCCGTCCCCAAAATGAGTGTTATGTTTTCATTATTTGCAAAAATAAAGGATTATTAGATAATTTAATGTGTTTCTAATATTACCCTCACTTTCCCTCCTACACCCCATTTGCAGTTCAGATTAGGTTTTCTTTTATTGCATAAGTGATAAGGGTAATATGCGAAAAACAATAATATAATAACCTAAAAATAGAAACGGGACACTCATTTTGGGACAAAAAATTTAGAAAAATAGGATACTTATTTTGGGACGGAGGGAGTATTTTTTTTCCTTGAACAAATCTGGGGGTGATGAAATCAATACACCAATATATGTTAGAACTATAAGCAGAGAGATTAGATTAAATATGATTGGTCACAGTTTTCAACAAGTAAGGTACTGGTTAGGGTGGTGCACACGAGATTGAGATTGATAGTGAGAGTGAAAACCACCTAACAAAGATTAAAGCCCAATCAAAACTACTAGTCTCCCCTATCAAGTCAACTGCGTTGCAACTACCTCTTCTTATACATTTTACCTACAAACTATTTCTTTGTCACTTCATTTTTTGAGCCAAAATGATAATCCATCTCATAAAACAGTTTTATGATTGCTTATGCTAAATCAAATCAATAAAATTACAACTTCACGTTAAATATCGCAGTAAATTTATAACATCGGAGTGACCATGGATTCATAGGTCTAGTAAGATGTTACAATTTCATTTATGAGTTAATCTAAACCGTATATAACTCTTGATTTCAACCACTAAGGGTGGCGCAGTTGGTTATTCTAACTGTTTGAGTGGGATGAGGTCTCAGGATCGTTCCTATTGATTCCTTGTTAATCTAAGTCTATTTAATTTTGCGTTAACTTAAAGCCAAACCAATATGATAGGTGCCATTACATTAAAATTTATTTATATCCCCCGAAACGTAAATTTGTGACGAGACGACACGCTATTTCTAAACTTTTAAATGAATGTGGTTACCTTATCGATGGTTTAACTGAAACAAAAACATCAAACATACTAATATTTTAAAAAGCACCTAGGTGCAAATAAGTGCATAAACGCATAAGTGTCAACCATATAACTTTTTAAGAGAAGTGTGCGCCTAAACTTTTATCAACCATATTAGAACATCTTAATTTGAATTGAGAACATATACTAATTCTTGGGTGGGACCATATATAGGGAATTCTCATGGACTTAAGTTGAACTATTTAAGAAGATACTAGCATACATATATCTGAGTTGTAGTAGGTGACTTCACGTGTTCACCTTCTTCCACATAACTAATTATAAATCTTGATTTGCTCTATTTAAGGAACATCAACAACAAGAACAACAACAGCAACTCATATCACAAACATACAACCTTAATTTGTAAGTAGTCTATATCTCAGTCATGTCCACCGGAAAGAAGGTCTGCGTCGTCGGCGGCACCGGCTTTCTAGCCTCTTTGATCATCAAATCCTTGCTTAACAAAGGTTATGCAGTCAATACTACTGTTAGAGACCCAGGTATATATATACATGTTCATTTTACACCAACTTTTTCCATTCAAATTAAGCCAGGCTTGTCTCATTTTTTTTCTCTTCAATGTTGTCACATTTTTGTACATACAAATGGTCCTAGCTCAACATGCATGTATCTGTTACCTAATTAGTTAACCAATTTGTTGGCAGAAAATGAGAAAAAGATCTGTCACCTAATATCACTGCAACAGTTGGGTGAGCTCACCATTTTTGGAGCAGATCTTACCAATGAAGGGAGCTTTGATGAGCCTGTGGCTGGTTGTGACATTGTCTTCCATGTGGCAACACCAGTTAACTTTGCATCCCAAGATCCTGAGGTAATTAATTAATTGATTGATTAATAAATAATGTTCTTTATGTATAATTATTACAAGTTTAATTAAGTTTTGTTCATATATGTGTAGAATGATATGATCAAGCCAGCAATCCAAGGAGTACAGAATGTTTTGAAAGCATGTTCAAAAGCAAAAACAGTTAAAAGAGTGGTTTTGACATCTTCAGCAGCTGCTGTTACTGTGAGCACTGTTGATGGCACTGGTTTGGTCATGGATGAGACCAACTGGACAGATACTGAGTTTTTGTCTTCTCAGAAACCACCCACCTGGGTAATTAACTTCATGAATTTCATGTTCATGCCATAATGCTCCATTACCTCATTCCATTCCCAACAATTTAGTACTAAATGAAATATCTTTTTCATTAAATTTGCAGGGCTATCTTGTCTCCAAAACACTAGCTGAGAGGGAAGCTTGGAAATTTGCACAACAGCATAACATTGATCTCATTACTGTCATCCCCACTCTCATGGCTGGTCCTTCACTCACTCCAGATGTGCCCTCTAGTGTCTGTCTGGCCATGTCTTTGATCACAGGTGTTCAATTCATCACAGCAACTACATATATTTGATTCTGGTTCCTAGTACTGAATAGAGAGACTGAGGTTTTTACTTTGCAGGAAATGAGTTCTTAATGAATGGTCTCAAAGGCATGCAGATGTTGTCTGGTTCTGTCTCGGTCACTCATGTAGTGGACGCAGCTCGTACCCACATATTTTTGGCTAAAAAAGAATCAGCTTCGGGTCGATACATCTGCTGTGCTGTAAATTCTAGTGTTCCTCAGCTTGCAAAGTTGCTCAACACAAGATACCCAGAATACAAAGTTCCTACAGAGTAAGGCCTTAGATAAAAAAACTACTGATATATGTTATATATTATATCATCAACTAATGTGTCTTTTTTTGTCTGATATGGAAATTGCAGATTTGGAGAAGTACCCTTTGAGCCCAAATTAGCCCTGTCCTCAGAAAAGCTGATCAAGGAGGGGTTCAGCTTTAAGTACACTATCGAAGATGTTTACGACCAAACTGTGGAGTACTTTAAGGCTAAAGGGCTCCTGTCAAAGTGAAGAGTCCCGTTTCGTGTTACTCAAAATTTGTGCTAGTCATTTGCTTACAATAATGTGGCTTGTCTTACAATCACCATGAATCAATCAAATATCAGTACCATCTAATGAGAACTGTCTGCTTATACATGCTGCTATGCCCATTGCTACATCAGAAATTTTTATAAATAATTAGCAGGTTGAAATGTACCAGAAGTAAACATTGCTAGACATAATATATAACTGTTTCATATCCTCAAAAACCAGAAGAAAGAAAATATGTCAGCACCAACATAGGTTTCTTTCTATGAACATTTTATAGTGGTTCAATTTGTGTCTTCAATCACTCAGTTAGAAACCAAACCATCAATATCATCTTGGTGATCCACTTCAATGCAAAGTTCCTCTGGTGTAGCAGACAAGGCTGTTTCCTTGCGATGCTTCTTACGTGGCTTAGTAACCCGAGATAGTATCTGAACAACATCCCTCATGGATGGCCGCAGCCTAGAGATGCGATTGATACATTTGTAAGCAAGACTAGCCATTCCATTCAGTTCCGACACATCAAATTTCCCATCAAGGCGAGAATCAGCAATCTCTTCCCAACCAACTTCGCCTTCTGTATCCATTGCTGCCTATTTATCATCAGTAACACATAGCAAGTCATTGGATCTGTGCAGTGTGTGTGTTTGTGTGTGTGAGAGAGAGAGATAGAGAGATAGAGCTTACGAGTTCTACATATTCCATGAGGCCCAGTTGTGGATTCCTGGCAGCAATTAGCTCAAAGAGCAGCACTCCAAAACTATAGACATCACTTTTCTTAGTAAAGGAATGTGTTGAAATATACTCGGGATCAAGATATCCCAAAGTTCCTTTGACATTGGATGAATGTGGCTTAATCACCTCATGTCTTGAAAATCCAAAGTCAGAAACCTGTTGAATTGTTAACAAGAACATATTCTTTTTATTAGGGAGGCTAAATTTTAGTTGTAAATATAAATGAACAAATATCAATCACAAAAAACAATTTTTTGGAGAGGAACATCTTTCAGATAATAAAAAACATAAACAACAGCTAACAAACATAGATACATACTCTTGCTCTCATGGACATGTCCAGCAGAATGTTGGAGGATTTGATGTCACGGTGAACAACTGGAGGGAAAGCCTGTGATAAGGCAAGTAACACAAAGCAGAATAAGCAAACTGATATTTTTATTTACAACCCACTAGCCTGGCAGAAAATACGAAAGCATACCCCATAATGTAGATATTCCAATCCCCGCGCTACATCTAGAGCTATGAGAACCCTCAAATCCCAGCTCAATATCTTAAGCTTTTCACCTGATTTCCCAAACAGATTAAGAACTGGGTCGTTACTGACGAAGAAAAAAGACTTGTCAATAAAGCAATAAATTTAACTATGGGCTCATGTTATCATGTGAAGGTTTAAACCAATTAATGAGCAATAAGGAAATATCAGAGGTGCTGAATTATTAGCATGTTATCGAGTCATTAAATAAAGCGCAGACAACAAGTAATCAAGATCTTTTTTTTTTTTAAATTGAGCTACACAACAGGAGGTAGCTCTCCCCTTTTAACCCAAACCCCACCCCACCCGACGAAATGGGATTTGAACCCACGACCTCCTACGTGGAGATGTGTGTCTTGACCATTGCGCCACCCCCTAGGGGGCTTAATCAAGATCTTTGAACTATAAAGAGTAACTTAAACTAACCTGGTAAATTATATAGACAATACAGCATTAAACTCGTATTTGAGGTTGTGAGCAAATGCTTAACTATAGAATTTTTATGTAAACAAGCAATATAATAGTTAAAGGGATCACAGATGGTATCTATTAATTGAGTAATGGCCTTTTGGTTGATTGGTTTCTTACTGTATAAATGAGAAGCAAGACTGCCATTACTCATGTAAACATAAACAAGCATATGATGTCCTTTCTCTGCAGCGTATCCAACCAAATTGACAAGGTTTCTGTGATGCAGCCTTCCAAGTAACAACACCTGATCAGAACCATGAAAACGTTCAAGTGTTTGCAGTGATGACGAACTGATGAACTTCTTAGTATCATACAGAAGGTAGAGATGAAAAATACACGAATACAAGATCCTCACTAATGGCAGAATAGCCCATTTATGCAAAAATACTATACCTCTGTAAGGAACTCCTTCTCCCCTTGATTTGAATCGGTAGCCAGAACCTTAACAGCGAACGTCTCACCACTAGTCATCTGAGCTTTGTAAACAGAACCAAATGCCCCTTGGCCAATGGCTGTTGTAAACCCATAAGTTGCTTTCTGAAGATCTCTGTGAAAAAAGAAAGTTCCATATAAAAAGAAGTAACTGAAGACAACAAACATAAAAGGGGCAGAAAATGCAAACCATGAGTGAGGGTATCAATACATCGATGAAGACAAGTCAAATTACAAGAAGTAATATCAATTTCGACAAAATAGCAACCCATTTAAAGCCAATGAAAGTGGGACAGCTAACAAGCAACCTTACTCGGAGTGTTCTAAGATAAACTAAGACTCCAAAATCAGCAGATGTAACCATGGTGCTACTTTACTTAGCAGACTTCTATAGTTCTTGGAATGTCATTCATAAAATCAAACAAAAACTTCGCTCTATCATTAACAAAAAGAACGTGACACATACTTGTAAGAATACTTTGGCACTCCACAGGCTGAAACAACATCCTTACTCCTAAGCCCTTCCAACCACATAGGCATATCAATCCAGTCAGACGTTCTTGGTGATTCTTGACCAGAACCGGACAACACGGTACTAGACTCAACCTTCTTAACACGTAAAGGAGCCATTGCTGTTTTTGGAGAGCTCGTTTTCTCCACTTGGGAACACCTCCGGCACCTAAAGCAGAATAGGAGGGGAATAGCTAAAACCACTCCTATTGTGAATCCTAGGGAAAGACCAAATAAAAGACCCAATGGTAGCTCTTTCATCTCCTTCCACTCCAAAGCTGAACTGATGCTTCACTCAACCATCAGCTTAGTAGAGAAACCTGCAAACAAACATTACTTAATTATTGATCTCATTCAATCGAAGTAAAATAAGTGATTTCACAGACTCTGGAACTGTTTCATTAGTCTCTTTGATTCTAAAAAATAAAATAAATCCCCCAAAAAATACAAGTTTAGAGAAACTTTTTACTAAGCTCATAAATCATTACACCATAAACCTATATTGCTATCATATAACAATATTCAAAACTAAGATTTGTTGGATATTAACTAATCTAACAAGCAATCATAAAGCAATGCACCTCCAATCAAAGATTAGTAGATGTGATAATGAAATGGAAAGCGAAATCGGATTGCCACACCAATTTTTTTTGGATAGAAAATGAGTTCTGAGATATGTTTTAACTGTTTAAGTCAACCTCAGAGAAAATTTAAATGAAAATCTAAAATATATATTTTGAAGAAAAAAAAACAATAGAACAGTTGAAAATCGACCCAGAAACCTGAAATAAATGCCGTAAATAATTAGATACTGTGTAGCACAAAACGAAGAAGATTAGTGTGCTCCTCTATAAGATTTTTTTCTGTAAACTGAGGATTTTTTAGTTAATGCAATATATATATTTCTTATTTTTACTATCAATACAATTAAAATTAATAATAGGTGATATTTGTTACCAACTAAATTGAGGGTATTATTGGTGCAATCAGGCTTTACGTATCGGAAGGGAGGTTTTCAGTGCCTTACATATGATTTTGGGGATATTAGGATCTTAACGGGTCAATTCTCTAGTATAGAGTTTCAATTTGTTAGATGATATGCGAATTGGGTGACCCATGATTTAACTAGGTCATCATAATCATTGTCAGGTCCGTCGGGTTGGATAAGCATGACACGACACGACACGATTAAAGATTCAAGAGTAATTTTACCTAAAATGTAATCCTAGGTAAGATTATAATATCATACTACCATTTGCAATCCATCCTCTTTTTTCATTGTTCCTCTTTGTGAATTTATTCGTGTTGGGTCGTGTCGTGTTGTGTAGTGCTAAACGTGTCAACCCCGACCCATTCACTTAAATGTGTTATTGTGTCGTGTCAACACGACCCATTTAGTTATCGTGTTAAATGTGTCGTGTTCGTGTTTTGTGTTCATAATCGTGCCGTGTTCGTATTGGTCTATGCAACACGGTTACAATTATGTCGTGTTTGTGTTGGATCTTGCAACACACAAACATGACCGCACGCACATATTGTCAGCCCTAGAACGTGTGTATGTATATGCGTGTTGTTGAAATTTCGTAGTTTAGTTACATGTATATATTTTTTGTTTTTATCCTTTCCCACCCCCACCTCATGGATTGAGGCCACCAAAAGAAGCCAAAATGGTCGCAACCAAGAAAAGTTGTATCCATATTTGGTCGAATCCAGCTGCCACCAAATGTGAGGCTTCTCAAAGTCAAGCCACTAACTCTATGAAACTGGTGGCATAAGCAACGGAAAAGGCAACCAAATTTACCACTAAAAAAATAACAATATAGAAAACATGGAACCATTTGGTCCCATTTGGTCACATCTTTTGCTTTCAAGCTTCTAGTGTTGCACGAGGCTCTCGAGTTTAGCTCACTGTTTCTCGTCTGATATTTATGTCATAGATTCATACCATATAATAATCTTATCATTTCTTAAGACTTGATAAAATGTAATACTAAATCCTTCCTGATATTTGTGTTTTTCTTATTTTAAAAAATAATTAATAAGTTTTAGTTAACTTAATATACAAACATTGTTAACTAGGTTATGCATTTCTTTTGATTTATAGCGAAATGAACACTTGAACGCATGATGTTTACGTAATCAACATTTAATAAATTCTTTATAAGATGAACTTTTGCACTTGAACACTTGATCTCTTAAATTTAAGTCTTACACAACATAACTGAGTACAACGTTATATGAATCTCAGGACGTGTATGTCAAATTTCACTCGAGACCTGAAAATAAACATCTCTACCAAGTGAAATGATATGGTAAGGTTATCGAGTCACCCCATATGACCATAGCTTAGGTCGTAGAGCAAAAACCATAATAGATGTCCAACTCTAAAATTTGTTACAACATATACTTAATTTATTTTTTACACAGTGAAGAACGAGATACTTACTATAACACAGAGGGAGTATTTTCTAAAAATACATGTATTTGAAGTTTGAACTATAAAGATATATTTACAAAATATTACAATACATAAAAGAATATACGGAAAAATAATCTCCCTATGTATATTTTAAAAGGAGCACCTTCAAGTGATGCTTCTAATTCCCTCCTCTGTCTCTTTACTAACTTGTACTGTTTCTATGCTTTCCACTTACCACAAACAAAGAACAGCTAGCTACCATCTCAACATGCTTCGATATCTCCTATCCTCCATCTTTGTCTTCATCTCATAACTCCACAATCATCTTTTCTTCTATACCATATACACCATTTTCCTAATCTTTTTACCGCAAAACCATGAAAGGCTGCTCTGATCTTGAAGTAGACGTCAATGGCCAAGAGATTTTCATGGTGGACAAGGTACATACATATATACAACAACTTGCTCCTTTAATCTCATCTTCTTATTTACTCTGCATCTTCTTCACATCTTATATATGTTCAAGATTTTTATTTGATGATTGCAGAAAATTCTTGCATCTTTCTCGGGAAAACTCAGCAGATTGTTTTCCAAAGTGAGTGGTACAAAGAAGAGCCTGAAAGTGATATTCCACGAGTTTCCAGGAGGCCCCGAAGGGTTCGAGCTCGTGGCAAGGTTTTGCTACAACAATGGCAGAATTGAGATGACCCCATCTAATGTAGTCTTGCTAAATTGTGCTGCTCAGTTCATGGAGATGGATGGTAAAGGCTCCGCAGCAACCAACCTGCTACACCAAACTGATAAGTCTTTTGAAGATATCAGCTTTTGGTCTTGGCCTGACCTTCTTGTAGCTCTCAAGCAATGCCAAGTTTATGTCCCTTCCACCTCCACTTCCTCTTCCTTCATGCTCCAGAAAATCTTGGATTGCCTCGTACAGAGACTTTTGTTTCCGGGTTTGGCTATCCCTTACACGCCTTCCTCGGAGATGTCCAGTTCTCGATGGTCCTATGATACTAGGAGCAGCACTGGCAGTACCAAAGTGTCCTGCTCTCAGACAACTTGGTGGTTTGACGATCTTTTGTTCTTGAACATAGATTTGGTCGACACTGTGATTAGACGGCTAATATCTTTCAAACTAGACCATTCCACTATCAGTAAGTTCCTTTTACACTACAGGAAATCAAGGTTTCTGGATGCCAGACCAAATGAGAAGCGCCTTGTCACAGAAGCTGTGATTGATTTACTCTCTTTGCTGGACAAGAACTCTGTTTCTTGCAAGGGCTTGTTTGATATTCTTCGAGTGGCTTCCGGTCTGAAAATTGGTAAATTACACATAAACAAATTAGAGGGGTTGATAGGTCTGAAGCTGGATCAAGCAACAGTTGATTATCTGCTTGTTCCATCTCCACCCGGAAAAGGATACACATATGATGTGAATTTGGTTCTGAGACTTGTTAGATCATTTCTTGAACGAGTAAACGATTGTGCATCTATTAGTCCATTGAAGAAGGTTTCTTGTTTGGTAGACTCATACATTGCAGAAGTGGCTCCGGACAGCCATTTAAGTCCTTCCAAGTTCGCGGCGTTGTTAACATTGCTCCCGGATTCTGCAAGAGACTCTCATGACATGATGTACCAAGCTATAGACATGTATTTTGAGGTATATATCATATATGTTACTACTTATATTCAAAGTTTGTTGAAGGTCTTGAATAGTTATTGATTTGGTTATTTGATTAAAAACAGGCTCATGCTGGATTATGTGAAGTAAAGAGAATTGCTGTCTGTTCTAGATTGAACTATGAGAAGCTATCTCCATCAACATTAGAAGATCTATGCCAAAACTCCAAGTTTCCATCAAGATCAGTGGTCAAGGCTCTTGTAGCTCAGCAGATGAAGCTGAAAAGCTCAATCCAAGAGGCTTATGATATCAAAACCTTGGATGAGAAAGTGGGTGAAGAGCAAATTCCAGATTATGTCAAAAAGCTCTACTTTTCGAGCGACGCCGACAAGTACAGGGCACATCTGCAAGGAATGCAATGGAAGGTGATGGAATTGGAGAAGTTCTGTAGGTTGTTGCAGACCCATATGGCCAACATAGTGAAAACCACCGCAAGATCATCTACTCAAAGCTTTGCTAGATCCTTACCAAAACTATGCTCTTCCTATAGCTAAGTTGTTGCTATAGCATGAGATGAGAAATGAATTATTGTATACAGAAATTTCTTGTGTATTTCTTGATGTGTTACCAGTTACCATGCTATTGTTAATATCTTTCTGAGATGCAAAAGGTACTACATACCACAAAATGTAATTTAATAGTCAGTTAATGATAATATTTAGGATCTAATGGGACAGAAAATCGATAAAATGTAGGTATCTATGTCCTTCCCCATGCCAAGAATATATATATATATATTAAATGAGGCAAATTGATTAAGAAAATAAATGGATGTTTCTAAAGAATATTTGGCCGAGTGTTGTGTAGTGTCCGTCCAAAGTCTACTACTCTACACTAGAACTCGCCGCAGGCAAGGCAAGTAGCGTGCCAGTTTTGCGGGGCTCGCTACTCTGCTTATTCAACCAGTTTAATAAGAGATTTGGGCTCCGATTGATCTATTCAACATAAACTAAACTTTCAATACGATACGAACACGATCCGTGAACACAAATTGCCACCTTACATGCATGATTACTTACAATTTTATTTACTTAAACAACATTTCTTGAATTTTAATACCCTCAAACCCAAAATAGGAGTGAGTCAAAATTGGGAGAGGGAGAGAGCTTGGTCTTGTGATGGTGCAGCAGTTCCCATGGGAAGAGACCCACTCTCCCACCTAATATTTTTATAATAATACATTTTGGATCAAAGTCCCATAAACTTTTGAAATACCTTTGAATATGGTAAATATTAAACGACCAAATCAAATGTTAATGATATAGTTTAATCATTGTTTGGAAAACATGATCAAATTAACAATGGGGTCTGTGAGCCATAAATGCAAGCTGCTTTGGTTGGAGCCAAGGTGCAAGCTTCGTTGCATGGAGTGTTGTGATGTGATGGACCAACATCCTTGAAATTGAAATTTGAAACCTCTGCATCGATTGTGTCTTTGTTTGATACAAATCCAAACATTTTTGGTTCTGGTGATTGGTTTTTTGGCCCAATTTCATTTACTGCTACTGATTTTGTTGGGCACTGGACAACTTCATTTATGACTGATAAATTCAAGATGTTTGCTTTTTTCAAGCTCTTGCCTCATTGAGAGTAAGCAACAAAGATTGCTTCAGTTTCTGGAAGAGCAGATTTTTTATCTGCATGGCCTATTTGATTTAAATGGTCACAAAATTAGTTGAATTCAGCAAATCCGCGTCATAGGTTATAACAGAGAGTATGTTATAATATTAATTTGTTGTGGCACAAAAATTGGGACACATCTCTTTTATGGTATGAAGCAGATGCCATAATCTCCAATTGAAGAAGTAGGAGAGTGAAATAGTATTTGGTCCAATAACTTTATACTTAGAAAATGACTTACTGCTCTTGTATTAAAATCTTGCCATCTACATTGTGATTTTAATTTATCATTGTGTTTTGCAATGTTTGAAATTCATAGAGGTAGAGATTTTGCTTTCATATGTTGTAGTTGGAGCACAAGTATTCAAATTTACAGAGTTATAAGCACCAAGGTAAATGCTATGATGGGTTGACCGGTTTCTTCTATTTTGGCTTGGGCTTATGGGTAGTTTATGTTTTGGACTTAGTAATGGTTAATAAAAATTATTGTAGGAGTCGGCTCAAATGTAAAATTGTAATTGAAACAGCCCTAGCCCATGAACAAAATAATACAAAAAACAAACCTAAATCATAAGCTTCTCTTTTTAGCAGGAGCCGCCATAGGTGAGCAACATCCTTCTTTGTAATTTTCTTTCTGGTGGAGCCTCTCATCTGACACTTTCTCTTCTTCATCTTCTTCATTGTTATTTTTTTAATTACTGGCCACTGGTTTAAGAGACAAAAAATTGCACTGATGTTGCTTTTGCTTGTTGTTCATTCGATTGAAATCGTTTTAAGTTTTGTTAGATTGGGTATTCAGTTTTTTTTGGCTATTGATAACTGGTTAGGATTGAGGGTAAAACACATGTATGAGAAGTATATATATAATATTTTTCAAAATAAATATATAAATAACCGACCCGGACGGTTGACCCGGACGACCCGGTGACCTGACCGGTTCGCCTCCCGGGTCGGTTTGTAAAACATTGCTGTTTGACGTTTCAGCAATTCTGGTTCAGACTTTGGTTGCCCCAAAAGCCCAACCTAAAACTGCCATCGGACGATTACCCAAAACAAAACCACTTGAATCAATCTGAGATACCAAAACATCTCTCTCCCAATTTATTTCTTCTTCTTCTCTTCAATCTAATTTTCAGGGAAACGAAGATGCTGGAGAAGATCGGGTTGCCCCCAAAGCCATCACTTCGAGGCAATAATTGGGTAGTTGACGCTACGCATTGCCAGGGATGTTCCTCTCAGTTCACCTTCATCAATCGCAAGGTTTGCCTTCTTTCTTGATCTGCGTTGCTCTTTTAAGCAAACTCTCGATTCCCATAGTATGCTTGTTAGAAATATGGAGTTCTGGTGGATTTGATGGTATTGATTTTTTACTTTTTGCAATTTTTGGAATTGAGCCCAGTTGAAGTTGATAATTGACTTGGAAGTTTCCTGGATCATCGTATATACTTTTGTTGAATGAGGTCAATCTCTTGAATCATTGAGTTCTTTAAATAGGTTTCTGGTTTGGTCAAGTGAGTAATCGGATAGATATGATGCAATATTCGGTGACCCTTTTGATAATTTGAATCTATAGTCTTCAAAATTTGCATGTGAGTTTGGATGCTAACTAATGGTTGTTTAGTCATGAATTATGATGGCCAAGATACTTTTGATGAAACTCTCAAAACATGAAGTTGATCTTCAAAGCAGAAATGCCTACAGACTTTAGAATATAAATGTTGAACAAAAAATTTAGGCTTGATTTTAATTCTATAAGCTGAAATTCCTTAAATAATATCTATTGGTCAATTCCTTTCTTATGCTTAATGAAAAATACAAGTCTTACTCCGCAAATGACATGAGAGCATATAATTTCTCTGCACCTATACTCTTCTTTATGTTTTCTTCTGTTTAGATTTTGATTCTTTTATTATATATGATGAGTATGAAGTGGAAGTACTAACAATTAAAATTCCGTTTAACATGAACCAAACACACCGGAGACTAGCGGGTAACTGCAATGTTTGTCAAAAATACATGTTCCATAGTTAATCATGCCATTCTCATTATGATTTATAACAAAAAAAATCCCTATCCCTGTAATTTTTGTTTAGCAAGTCATTTATTTTTTTTGGGGGTATTTATTGCTTCTCCTTAACTCCATTATGATGATGATGATGATGATTTGACATTCTGGATGTTTCCAGCATCACTGCCGGAGGTGTGGGGGCATTTTTTGCAACAGTTGCAGTCAGCAAAGAATGGTTTTGCGGGGACAAGGTGATTCACCTGTTCGAATATGTGAGCCTTGTAAAAGATTAGAAGAGGCAGCACGCTTTGAGTTGCGACATGGACATAAGAGTAGAGCTGGAAGAGGTACATTTTCATGTTCTGCTTAATTTGTAATCAGTCATTGCATACCCATGTGCTCAATGCTTAAACCCATTCTTCTGTATTCCACCTTGTTGCTTGAAGGACATTTTCTTTCTAATTCTATGTTATTGGAGTATGGTTGTTCATGGTCAGTCTGATTTATTGTTCTTTCATCCTTACATGTACGGATCAAGAAAACTATTTCAACTGTCAACTGCTGAAACATTTTTGGAGTACGGTTGTTCATGGCTGAAACTTCTTCTTTTCTTCTTTTTTTCATTTCAACAACATAATGTGTCAGGAAGTTTCTAACTGTCAATTTCTGGGATGAACTGAATATACTAATTGAAACTGCTTTAGTGATCACTTCTGAATGTCAACATAGTAACACATAGCAGGTAAAGGGGGGAGTTCTCTTTTCGTATTCTGAATGGGTTTCAATTATCGGTGGAGGTGACTGGAGGAGTATTTATTATACTGTTAGACCACTCAGCATGAAAAATATAATTGTTTCAGTTATGTCAGTTTGTGATCTGGTTTCTTCACGCGTAGATTTGTTTTTTGTACTGAGCTGTACCTTCCATCTCAATAGTGGTGGCTCTTTGTTGCAGGAAGTTCAAGATCGATGTCAAAACAAGATGATGAGGTTTTGAACAAAATTCTTGGTAATAATCAAAAGGATGCCCTTTTATCTGGGCTAACGCACAACAATGACGCAGTGTCTAGTATGCCAAGGGAAACTAGCAGTGCATCATGTTCAAATTCCCTGGAAGTGGCCACGCAGGACATGAGAGAAGAAATTCTTGGAAATTTTTCTGCCGATGAATCTGCTAGTCCTGAAGAATTACGTCAACGAGCTTCTGATGAAAAAAAGAAGTACAAAACTCTTAAGGGGCAGGGGAAATCTGAGGAAGCCCTAAAGGCTTTTAAAAGAGGGAAGGATCTTGAAAGACAGGCTGATGCATTGGAGTTGTATTTACGAAAAAACCGTAAAAAGGCTTCACCTACAAGAAAGTTGTCTGCGGTTCAGGATAAACATAGTCCAAAAGAATCCGTTAGCAAAAGTAAAGTCGAAAAGGATGACCTTGCTTCTGAACTCAGAGAACTGGGATGGTGTGATATGGATCTCCGTGAAGATGAGAAAAAACCAGCAAACGTGAGTTTGGAGGGTGAACTC